>PRKT01000144.1:918288-969114 GCA_003671525.1 Saccostrea glomerata
CCCCCCCCCCCGTTCCAACACGTTCATGTATGTTTCTACGTAAAACAACTTTTTTTAAATGCTTTAGTTTAAGTCTAGAGAAATATATAAATGCATGTAAAGAGAGAGAAAAATCGAAAGTAAGCCAACTCCAAAAATTTGGGCAAATTTCAGATTACTTTTGAACAAATTGTGGTGAGGCATGCATGGATCAAAGGGGACCTGGATCCCTGGAATATTCAACTTCATTATACCCCCCTCCAAACGAAGTTTGGGGATACATGTATATAAGAATCAGCTTGTCCGTCTGTCTAGCTGTCCATCTGTCCATCTGTCTGTGCAAAAGTGTCCGATCCATATCTTCCTTAATGAAGAACATTAGAATCTAATACTCCACACAAAGATTGTCCATGACCTATGTGTGTGTCATGACCTTGAACCAAGGTCATTTGGGGAACTGCAAGGTCACTGGAAGAAAAATTTTATAATTCGTGTTCGTGTTACTGATAAACTTGGTAGGTTCCTATTTCACATAAACATTGCCCATGACCTTAGATCGTGTCATGACCTTGACCCAAGGTTATTTAGGGAAGTTCAAGGTCACTTGAAGAAAAATTTCATTATTCGTGTCTAGTCCAAATCTTTCTTATGGATGAACTTGGTAGGTTCTCATTTCACACAAAGACTGCCCATGACTTAAGGGTGTGTCATGACCTTGAACCAAGGTCATTTTGGGAAGTTCAAGGTCACTGAAGAAAAATTTCATAATCGTGTTCGCTCCATATCTTTCTTATGGATGAACTTGGTAGGTTCTCGTTTCACACAAAGACTGCTCATGACGTAAGAGTGTGTCATAACCTTGACGCAAGGTCATTTGGGGAAAGTCAAGGTCACTTGAAAAAAAAAATTATTTGTATCTGGTCCATATATTTTTTATGGCTAAACCTGAATCTACTACTTCACACAAACATTGCTTATTACCTGATTTTCTGTCATGACTTTGATCCAAGGCCATTAAAGCAAGGTCAAGGTCACTGACAGAAAAAGTTCATAATTCGTGTCGGGTCCGTATATTTAGTTTGTTTTTTTTTATTAGGATGTGCTTTCGTTTCATTTATGAAAATATTATGAGCAATTACATTTGCTTTAAAATGTTTTAGCATTTTTCTCTTCTCTTAGAATAATATCCATTAAATATTCATGATTTAGCACCTCCGAAAAACCCAGCGGAGGTATTTAGTCCCGTTTGGACAGTTCTAGTTTAAACTGACATAGTGATTTGAGACACCGGCTCCTAGGGAAAATTTTCTGGATCCACCTAACAAAAGAATTTCAATCGGACTTGGGCTGTCGACCTAAATATAAACGATAATGCTTAATCTATAAAGAAAATCGCTGTCATTTGAGTGTTTTAATGCAGGGAGAACTTACTTTTGTGATATATGTATTGGAATGAGGTGGACGCGCTGGCGCGCCGAATACAATTAGCCATGTCAGTTACAGCTAATGAAAGTTTGACTGCAAATTTCATATCCCTAATTTGAGAAAAACGAATGATTCTCAAGTGAGCTTTTCTGATCAAAATTTGTCCGTTGTCTGTCGTCGTTGTCGTCGTTAACTTTTCACATTTTGATCTTCTTCTCAAGAACCACGGGACCAATTTCAACCAAACTTGGTACAAAGTATTCTTGGGTGAAAGGGATTCAATTTTGTTCAAATGAAGGGCCAGGCCCTTTTCCAAGGGGAGATAATTATGAATAAGAGAAAAATTAATGGCATTTTTAAAAAATCTTCTTCTCAAGAACCACTGGGCCAGGAAAGATGAAACTCATGTGGAATCATCCTCAGGACGTAATGTAGATTCAGGTTTGTTCAAATCATGACCCCTGGGGCTAGGGTGGGGCCAAAATGGCCGACCCATGTTTTACATAGGAATATATCCCTGATGTTAGAAAAAAAGTGTGAAAGTCTACATTTTCTCGAGAATTTGCAGCATGTCTATTTTCAAATATGTGTTACTATAAATAGAAACCTCTGCTTCACATTCTGTATTTCATATATGCTTTCTTTTACTTGTTGATCACTGAATGCCAATAGCAGTAAAAACATATTGTCGGCAATTGCTCATCCAAAATGTGAAAAAAGTACAAAAAACTACATTTTTCTGATAGTTTGCAGTATGTCTATTTTTAAACTCATGTTACTATAAATAGAAATGGACACCTCTGTTTCTCATTCTGTATTTAATATAAGGCTTTCTTTTACTTGTTGGTCACCATATGCCAATAGCAGTTAAAAACAGACAGTCAGCAATTATTCATCCAAAATTTTAGAAAAAAAATACAAAAAATGACATTTCTCCGATAGTTTACAGTAAGTCTATTTTTAAACACATGTTACTATAAATAGAAATGGAAACCTCTGCTTCTCATTCTGTATTTGATATATGCTTTCTTTTACTTGTTGGTCACTATATGCCAATAGCAGTTAAATACATATTGTCAGCAATTATTCATCCAAAAATTTAGAAAGAAGTACAAAAATGACATTTTTTCGATATTTTGCATCACGTCTATTTTTAAAACATGTGTTACTATAAATAGAAATGGAAACCTCTGCTTCTCATTCTGTATTTCGTGTATGCTTTCTTTTACTTGTTGGTCACCATAAGCCAATTAGAAGTTTAAAACATATAGTCTGCAATTGTTTATCCAAAATGTGAGAAAAAAGTACAAAAAACTACATTTTTCTGATATTTTGCAGTACGTCTATTTTCAAACATGTGTTACTATAAATAGAAATGGAAACCTCTGCTTCTCATTCTGTATTTGATATAAGGCTTTCTTTTACTTGTTGGTCACCATATGCCAATAGCAATTAAAAACAGATAGTCAGCAATTATTCATGCAAAATTTTAGAAAAAAGTACAAAAAACGACATTTTCCCGATATTTTGCATTAGGTCTATTTTTAAACATGTGTTACTATAAATAGAAATGGAAACCTCTGCTTATCATGCTGCATTCCGTTGAATGTTCTTTTGTTCCTGTCAGTCACATAATATCAGTTACAGTTAGTGACAGTAAGTTGGTAAATTTCCCATCTCTTATTTGAGAATTAGTGGAAAATCAACATTAAACAGTTAATTTCATATGTGTCTATTTTTAGACATTTGTACTATTTATAAAGATGAGAGCCCGTCCTCAATAATTTGTGAGATATTATACTATTCCTTGTTCTTATTGATGAAATATTCGAGAGATCCATATTTTTATTATTTATGATTCAGTGGAGCTTCAAAATGAGGAAAAATTGACATTTTTCATCATTTTATGAGACATGTCTATATTTAGGCATTTGAAGCTATAAATAGAAAACGGAAATCCCTGAAAATAATATGCATGGTAGTTATTGGTGTCCAGTCTCTGACATTAGCACATTGACTTTTACAGTATATTTCATAATTACCTAGCAATGGCATCTAAAACTCTGCCCAAATTTCATTTTTTGGATTTTTCTGAAATATGTCTATTTTTAGATACATGTTACTAAAAATAGCCTTGAGATCCCACTCCAATTTTTTCATGAGGGGACACTACTAATACTGAAGTTTGACGACACGCATATGATTTGAAAAATTTCCGTAGACAATTTTTTTTTTAACCTTAAATTTCTCAAAAAATGCCAAATTTTCCAATTTTCACATTTTGAGAAACTATGCTATTTTTGCCGAGCCATTTTCTGAGAATGGGGTCAATTCTGGAATAACTGGTTATATGCCATGTATTCTTTAACAGTTGATGTTTTCTGATGATACAAAGATTTATATTTGAGTTCACTACATAAAGATAAAAATGCATTCATATTTCCTCAATTTTCATGCTTTTGTTTGGTCAAAAATGGCTGAAAATGGCCAAATTCAATGGATCCGTCTCCATGGCAACCGGGTGCACGTGGAAAACTTCTAACACCATATTTGCTGGTTTTGTATCAAGGTGCACCTGTGGTGCAAATTTCATCAAAATCGGAGACATGTCGTTTCCAAGCCCTATAGTAAATTTTTTGGTGCTTACAGAGAATGCATGTTAAGTTCATATTTCGACTCGATATTTTAAGTCACCACTGAAAGTGCCAGAACTGTTTCATGTTTGGAAATTTTCTAACTATGGAAGATGAAGGCCTATTGAAACTTTACTGCACAAGAAAAGTAATGATTACTTTTTCATCTTTTCCAAAGTGAACTTTTCGTATTCATAGAGTAATATTCCGCTATAACCTGTTTATGGTAAATCGTTGCATTATTATATGTTTTTGTTATTCTTATTCAAAAACTTTGTTTTCTTTTTCTAAATTCTGTCATTCCTGTTCGATAAAACATGATTCCTATTCGATATGTTGTTATTCTTGTCCGGAAAAAATTATTTCTATTCGAGAATTTAGCAATTTTAAGTTGTTATTCTTATCAAAAATATGTGATTCCTTTTCAATTTTTCCAAATATGAATAACATCGAATAGGAAACGCGCGTATTACAAAGAATGATATATTATGATATAGGAATCATATTGTTATATTTCCTCCAATGTGAAATATATACATTTGTGGTATCTTTCCATTATATAAACATACAGAGAGAAAATATCTTCAATTCTGTATGAAGTTTGTCAGAGGTCAAAGGTCATTTTATTTCGTTTTATTTACAACGTACTTCGTACATTTTTGGCGATTGATTAAAATGAAAATTTACCAATAGAAACTAGCCTTTGTTTACAAGTTGTAGGCCTATATATCACTTTTGTCAGCTGCAAAGCCTCCAACTTTTGACCTAATTTTTGTTAGACCTTAAGTTAAATCATTATATAGGCTAAAACTACATTTTTTCATTAAAGTCTACTCACGATATAATGTGTAAATCTGTGTGGGAAAATATCAAAGCATTGCAATCACGCCACGAACAGCTGAAATACACCTCGATCGGCGCTGTCGTACTTCATTGTAAGCTGTCTCCAGTGTCTCCGTACACTGTGTTAACATCATAAATATGCCTTTTGATACAGTAGTTACTGACATCTTAGATTGAATGTTTTTGATCAAATTCATATACTTGATTGCAAATCCACTGGCTCGGACAAGTGTCTCAATCCATCGTATCCATTCCAGCTGGCGACCGAAATTCCTCCAACTCTTTAATTTATAATCAATCCTCGGATGTGTATTTTCAGCAATAATTATCAACTTTTACAAATAATAATATACTCAGACAAGAATCTGTTCACTATAACTGATCACAAGTAGCCTTGAACAAAATCTTTCCTTCGAAATAGAATTCTTAGCCTAACCTCGCCTTTCAAGCCGATTTACTCCTTGCGTACTTTTGACAAAAATCGACCAGTTAGTGCAATATTTCTATCAGGATATATTTAATTTAATATTTAATTGTCCATTTCAAATGTATAAGGATTTGATCAAGTGATCGACCCACTTCAATTCCCATTGAAGTTTATCAAGCTGTTGAAAATTGACCCCGGGTATAAATTCTACAACTTTTGATCTCAATTTTCAACGCAGAAAAAACACCCGAGGTTCAATATTCAACGCTGAAAAATGAATCCCGGGTCAATTTCAATTCGGGTCAATATTCAACGTTACACCGGCGCGTATTTTGGGTTTCACGTAGCAAAACATGGACACTGCAATTATATTCATATGGGAGGCGTGGGTATTATTTAGTGAGCTCATTGCTCACAGTACCTCTAGTTTAAATTGGGCTCACTTGTTCCATTGACTTTAAAATAAGAGCATAGGACAACATGATGAAAGGTAAATAATAATAATAATAATTCTCTATTTGTTTTCCGTTTTCTGAACATTACATAAAACGCACATTCATGGGCACTCGAAACACAGGAGTAGGCATTCCTGTCGATCGATACTCCAACCTACGGTATTTATTTATCAATATAACCGATTTAAAATTACATACTTGACTAAATCTGGAAAAAAATATAAAGAAATATGTCAATCGATATAATTACATATGTACAGAAGAGAAATACATTCTTAACAATTTAACTGCTTACTAGATTTCCTGAAGTTAATTTGCAAATATGCAACATTGGACCATTGAGTCAAAGTTAACTTCCACCAGGCTGTTTTACCCACATTAGACCGTGTGAAACTACAGACATTATCATTACCACTCTCCGGATGTCCGTCTACAGCTTTATCTGCTGTCCATTCACGGTTGGCGTGTGTGGAACTCTGTGAAGTTTCTCCCTTATATGACGAATTTCTTGCAAGGTTTTCTAATAAAAAAAACTCTATGAAGCTAATTTACTGTAGGCCCATCACATGTTTCAAAATGAAATCATTGGTTTATGATATATTGTCTTTACAAAAAAAAAATAAATAAATAAAAAAAATCACTCGTTGCATTTGCTTTTTATGTTAAATAACAAAACATTTCTACAATAACACGTAATCAGAAGGTAAATGATTGTGTTTTAAACAGGGCCGCAACTGACCTAAAATAAAAAAAAAAATGAAATTGGCAGCAACTTTTCTCCACCTACCTCAGAAATATGCTGGTAATACGTACATGTATGTGACCATAAAAACCTAGGCCCTTTGTCCCTTTAGACGCTGGCACGATGAAGAACCCTTACTTATCAATTCCTAAGCGCCGAGTAGATGTCTACATTTGAAGCCCTTCACCTTTAAGATGATGGGGAAAATTCTCGAAAGGATGTAAACTATCACACCAGCAATCATTTCATCAAAACGATATCGGGAAGCCTAAAATTCATCTTATTAAAAATCATTATTGTCAAAGAATAAGATGTGGAATAATTCATACTTTTTACCTGGATAAGTATTAAAGAAAACTTAGCCATGTGGTAAAGTGCCTATATAAGCAACTGACAATCATATGTTTATTCACAGCATTTCAAACGATTTTTGTCATTTTTAATGCTGAAAGAAGGATATGGAGATAACAAACAGTATTCAATCTCAAGTCCATAAAACAATACAAAATAAGAACAGAGCAAACACGGACCTTCGAAACATCAGAGTGGGTGCCATGGAGGAGAGAGCAACGCCTGCTGACCGGTCACACCCGCCGTGTATTCATTGTCATGATCGTGAAATAACGGAAAAATCCGTTATCAATGAAAATGACGTTTGAACTTTATCTCGATATATTATCACAGCTGTATTGTAATTCTATAAAACTCACGATTGGATTGTTTATTGAATGACCTTTTTTGAATATTAAAACCATAATGCCTTTCTTTATACAAAAACATGATGAATAATATATAATGGATAGATTAAACTTAGGGATGTCAACGAATAGTCGACTATCAGTCGAATGGACCGACGATCGAATAATGAAATGACCTTCGAATATTAATAAATGAAAACATAAGGAGGCGATAAAGAATTTTTTACTCAAAATTGATAAAGCGCCATTCCTCAAACCATTATAGTATCCGCCCCAGACGAATAAGAGCTTAAACACATTGCCACATTGTACACATGGAAAGTACAGTAATTACATACCACGATAATTATTTCTCAATTACTGATCTTTTTGTTATTGTCGTAAATTATGCAGTGCAACATGTATATACTGGATTGATTGATTGTATATTGTTTAACGTCCCTCTTGAGAATTTTTCACTCATATGGAGACGTCACCGATGCCGATGAAGGGCTTCAAATTTAGACCTATACTCGGCACGCAGGGCCATTGAGCAGTGAGGGTTCTTTATCGTGCCAACGCCTACCGTGACAGGGGTCCTACGTTTTTACGGTCATATCCGAAAGACCCGTGACTTTTACTTCTAGTGCCGGGCGCTTGGCGAAGGAACAGTCACTACCTTTGTTTACGTCTTAGGTATGACGCGGCGCCGCGATCGAGAATCGAACCCGGGCCTCCCGATCATGAAGCGAACGCTCTACCACTAGGCTACCGACCCGTGTGTATATACTGGACTTTGAAAATTATTAATTGGACTTGTGCCAATTATAAATTTATTTATTACCTCTAGGAATGTTCAAATGCTATAGGAACACACCATACATGTAGCCATGACGTTTTGAAACTTCGATAATTATTGTTAAAACAATAATTTCCTCCCCTTTTTCATTTATTTCAAATACATGTATGTATGGTTTAGAAACACCGTGCTGACAATTTTCTAAGCGTACTGGAACGAAAAAAGTACAGACCAATTTATGAATGTGAATTAGAAAATTCATACATTTTTAAGAATTGATTGCTGGTGTAAATCTATTTCATTTCTACATCATTTCCCTTCTTTAGGTATCTCTGAATAACGGTGTGTAAAACACTGTATAGGCATCTGATGTTACTTTTTACATACGTTTATGAAAATGGTTTTTGATTTATAAATTCCCCAGCAATGATTTTTTTTTTCCAAATATGTTCCAAATAGTCGACTGTCGTTCGAAAATTACAATCGAATGTTCAACTAAGAAAAATAAAAATTTTTACACCCCTAATAAAAATAATTCTCAAAAGCAAAGGCAAAGTCGAAGTCGTACGGAAGCCCGTTGAGGCCAGTCCAGGGAAAGAAATTTTTTTTATTGCATTTAATCGCAATAATTATTGCATTTAATCGCAAAACTTTGCGTTTAATTGCAATAATTATTGCGTTTAAACGCAAAACTTTGCGTTTAATCGCAAAAGATTGCAATTAAACGCAATCTTTTGCTATTACTATTGTGTTTAAATTCAAAATAAATCCTTAAAAGGAAGGATTTTTGCGATAAAATACAGAGAGTATTGCATTTAAATTATTGCGATTAAAAGCAAAAAATATTGCGATTAAACGCAAAAAATTATTGCGATTACACGCAATACAAAATATTTCTCTCTCTGAACTTGCCTCAACGGGCTTCCGTAAAGTCGGAGTCGGAGATTAAATCTATAGACAAAGGGATTCCCATTCGAAATTTTTTACACAGTGTACGCTAACTGCTGGTAAATTATGTTTTTATTTTTATATTTCATTAAAAAAAAGATAAATAAAGTCTTTTGATCCGGACCGTTTCTATGAAAATAAGCAGTTTTTCATTGTTTACATACTTTTATTTGTGTATTTTTTGAAAATGTAAATTAGAAAGATACAACGTATTTTTTTCTATTCATGACTTCATTCTGTGAAAAAAATATGACCATAGAAAATTGATATCAAGTAAAGTATTTTTCTTATCAAATATCTTATTTATAAAAAAAATGAGAAAAATGAAAAAAAGAAATCTTTAAAAACTATATATAAAAAAATTGGAATCCAGTATATTGTATTCCCCGAGTCAATTGAAATAAATTATTTTAACCCTAAAACGTAGTTCACAATCTATAGTGATTTTTACCACATCAGAATGAATGGTAATCAAGCTCAGATTATCATTAAAATGAGATAAATTAGTTAGAATAATCTAACTGTGTCTCGGTAGAGGCCCTCACCACAGTTAGAATACGTCCCATATACTTGCAACGTAGCAAATCGGAGCGGATCCGCTCCGAAACGATTTTGAAGAATATAAAATGATTTGCACTGGGAATAACTACCAAAATAATAAAAACAAACATTCTTGAGATTGCTTATGCCTTTTATCCCCCAAAATAATGCATATAAATACGTAAATCCAATCAATTTTCTCAACATTTTTCTCTCCATTCAAATGTTTACATTCGGAACTCTCTAGATTGTTCCTAGTAAATGCACTATCGCCTGTGTTTCTTTCTGCTATATTACGAATACACGGAACGAATTCTATCGTTAAACCGGGTCCGTAGGACAATATCATTTTAACGATAGAACATTCTATCTAGAGATAAATATGCAGCAGAGCAAACACAGACCTCTTGAAAACGCAAGAGGACGGAAGTAAGCATCCACTGATGACCGATTAAATCAGCTGTGTGCCATTGCCATCTATGGACATAAGGAAAAATAATCTCAGGCAATTCATATTAAAAAAAAATAACACAGAAATTTATTTTAAAAAATCAGTTAAAATTCCATATTCTGATTATAGTTTTTCTTGACAAGGTCATTTTATCATCGACGGCATTTGCGAAACATCGATTGTAATCGAGAGAGTTTAGTTATGTATAATCACAGTATTGTTATGTTGATTTCTGGGGCTAGACGTGAACTTGTTTGATCTTTTTTAATTAGGGGAATAACTTGCTTGACTGGGAGTAATGATTGCTTTATTCTGTATTTAGACAGTCCTTCACTTGGGCAACTTTCTGGTTTGGATTGTCCCCTACAGTGACTATAAATATCAAACGGAAATAATATATTTTTCATCAACTGATGTTTATAATAAAAGTGGAGTTCATAATTTTTATGAACAAGCAGTCATCAGTTACGAATAAAATAATTCAAAATATTATTAAAAAATATATGTTATAGAATTAATTCTGATGACTGTACGGAGGGTCAAACAATAAAGGAAAAGTAATTAAGTTCCTCTTTGAAAATATATCTAAAACAATATAAATACTAAATAAATTTTACCTACCAGTCTTACAGCTCACAGTCCTCTAGTTTTTATTCATAAGCAGAGAAAATGTGGAAAAAAATAGCAATATCTATTTTATAATTTCCTTTTAACTTTGATCTTATATATAAACAGCTTAAGTAACAACTAGTGATAACAACAAATTTACTATTTCAAAAAACAAATGTGTGCAGATAGTATGATATAAATTACCTAGACCATATGAAGCATTTATAAAGGCAATTCCAACCCAGATAACATGCAGTAGAAGGTCCATGTCTTTCAGTTTTCTAACGTGGCTCATTCAATCTGCTAATTTTTAAACTAATCAAGTAAGGAAAATATATTTTTTAATTTTCGTTTCCTGTTTGGCTTCTAGTCTTCCTTCCTTTTGATAATTTTACCCATTTAAGAAAAACACATAGAGTACACATTGATACAAATTTTTTTTCAGGAAATTTGTTTAAAAAATGAGAGAAAAAAAAAGATAGCATTCTACTTCTCGTTGCTTTTTTGATTCGGCATAAAAATGGTGTAAATAAAGTATCTAACGGTAGTGAGGATAATTTTTTATGCAAATGACCTAATCAATATACGTAATGGTTTTCTCTTTTATACAAGATTGCAAAGAAAACGTAATGCTGTTTGGAGAAGAGCAGAAATACGTTCAATACTGGCAATTTACGAAAGAACATAAGTTAAACTATCCAAGGATTCGTTCATATGAATAAAACTCTCTCCCAAACGACTGACTAAAAATGGTTCAACTCAATTTTTCAACGTCCCATTTTACGATATTTCTGTTTATTCATTTTATTTCGTCAACAAATATGTTGCAATTTTTAGAGGAAAAAAATCCCAGAGTCATTTCGACCCAAAGATTTTCCTTTTGTCGGGAAAGGACTTGTGTATTGTTGCCATATTGACAATGTAGAGAAAAAATAGAAAATTGTTTGAACCAGTTAGAAAATCGTTTAAACGATTATGAAAATCGTCCGAACGATTGAGAAAATCCTTCGAACGATTAAGAAAATTGTTTGAGGGATTTAGGAAATCAAACAACCGATTCGCAGCACAGTTAAGGTTACGATAAGGAGGTGGGGCCTAATTTGTTCGGGAAATGTTTACTATGACGTCACTCATAATATAAGGACTTCAAAATACCACAAAATGAACTTGCTATTTCAAACAGCTGGATAGATGTCTACTATATACAAAAATATTAAGTTCCATCAATAAAAATTATATCATTCTGATTTGTTTTTTCATAAGAAATGTTTTGATATACAACAGATTTATAGAGAACCATTTGTTTTCAAAAAAACGTCATTGTCCACGACGCAGCATAGTTAAGGTTACAGTAAGGAGGCGGGGCCTAATTTGTACGGGAAATGTTTACTATGACGTCACGCATAATATAAGTTCTCCAGAATACCACAAAATGAAATTATTTGCTATTTCAAACAGCTGGATAGCTGAATACTACATACAAACTTACTATTACATGCAGTTTTGTCGTTTATTAAATCCCACACAACAATATACAAACGATGCATCGATTGCAATGCACTTGTAAATGTGACGTCATCTCGCAAAAATGACGCAGTTTGTACACAGTGAAAGGCTGATCAAGTTTTGTACAATGAGAAATGTCTTTTGTTCTCAACTAAATTTTATTTGCAGTTAAATAAAAAGCCATTAACTTGGATGCAATGTCTATTTTAGTATTTTATTTGTAAACTGTACGTACATTCTCTAGACAAGCGATACTATCGTGTGTTGTATGCAGATTCATTGAAAAAGTAATGGAAGGGCCCTTTTAAATCGATTTATTGCAAGGACATACCCTTAATATATCTTGTCAAGATATTACACATAAACTCAAGAAGCATTAAGATATTTGAAAAGTGTCCCGATCCTCTTGAAATCTTGGAAAGAAATTGATTATAGCTATATTTAGTGTATTTGACAAGCAAAATATTCAACCTGCCGCCCAAAAAATTAAATTTTAGCAATTAAAAAAGGGAATTCATATAGGTTCGCAGCACTTTTCAAAAACTACATCTAGTGTTGAAAAGGACTATGAATTAAACTAAGATTTTTAACTTGGTTATGCCCTTGCAATATTGAAATTTATAGATGACCTCTAAACTGCAAATATAATTGCCAAAGTCATGCGACGTCGACATCACATGACAAGTCTAAATAAAAAATCTAAATGTCCCCAACATATAGATTTAGACCTCATTACATATTTTTGATATCAGTGAAGTCCTTAAAATAATCGCCCATCCTAATAAAGTATGTATTACTTCTTAAATAATCGCCGATATTTTCATTTGTAACCTTAACTGTGCTGCGTTTTCTAAATCGTAGAAACGATTCTCTAAATCGTACAAACGATTTTCAAAATCGTTCAAAGGATTTTTTTAACCGTTCAAACGATTTACAAAATCGCAAAACGATTTTAAAAATTGAACAGACGACTTTTTAAATATTTTCTCTACAATCTTTGTCAATATGGCACGAATATTCCGTCCTACCTAAAATTCTGAATTATATTGATTTTTTTTACTCTGTAAAATTGTAAATTTGACGAAAAAAAATGTTATCCAGTCAATACCACTTTAAATGATTTCATAATATTTGAAAAAGTGGTCCAATGTTATGAAAATTGTGAATGTTTATTTGATACATTATATGAGGGCTGGTCAATAAACAGTATGACATATGATACAGATATCAAATGACATTAAGCGGGACCTTTTCGCATTATTGATTCATGAATGAATTTATAAAAAAAATTGTATTCATGTGACCACTTTTCCTCACGGCCTTAAAAATGAAAGGTAAAGAATCGGTAAATCAGAGTGAAATAAATGCTTCATTAAAGCTGCCGTAAAACTCGTAAAGAATGCCAAAAAGAAATATTTACTGTAATATGTAAAGTTTACGGCAACCAATGTATGTTTTAAAAACAAATGAACAGGTTTATTTCAATGATAATATATATATATAATGGGCATCAAAAATGGGTATCGTCATTGAAAACAAAAGTTATAACAGATACTGTACTGTTTGTCAAATTACAACAAATAATACTGATGTTGTATGATTGACTTTAAAACACATACAAATTTGTTAGTATTTCGGGATTAGTTCACACTGTTTTAAAGAAACATCTGACAGTAAAAGAATTTTAGAACTGAAAGGTCTCCGAATGCTTTGAAAAATGATTGAAAACGACGGCATGTAAAAATATCTTAACAATTATTTTAAAATATCAGTAATTGCAGTTATCAACATTTGTTTGAAATTCAAACAGATAATGAAACTTAAATCTACTGCTTGAAAACCTCGAAAAAAAATTTACAATAAGATGTACATGACAAAAACAGCAAAGATATTCAGGGAGGTAGTTTAATTTCTGAAGTCTAGAATGCTATTTTTTTGCAAAAAATCGACAGGTTAATGAGAGGAAGCAATTAGAATCATGAATCCACTACATTATTTTTTGTCATGACAGCGTCCAAACCCCACGCCCTGAATTAAAAACGTGTTTTCGGGATAAAGAGAAAGTTATTTTTTTTCACATTAATAATATTCGCTAGATCTTTCGCCTTTAGACATGTTTCATTTTCCTAACTTGAAAACACCTTTCAGCATGAAGAAGCGAGTTCAGGAAATCGTAAGATCTTCCATTTTCCAGCATACTAAGGGTCATACCCAAAAATGAGTTCGAAAAACAATCAGAAATTGGACAACTATTTTTACGGACATGTGTTTTAAATAAAAAATAATATTTAAGGGGGCCAACTATAGTTTCCATTGCGCAATATTTCGCGCATCATAGCATATGAAGCGTATGTACAGTAATGTTATAATGCAACTCTTTCCACTAAATTATTAAAATTTAACAAAATTTAGAAATTACAGTTATTAAAACATAATTAAAACTTGATATAACTGATTTTTAAACCGATTTTGCAATCGATGGGTAGGTTGACGTCGTTACAGTGTGTTTTTGACGTTATGATAATTTGAAGTTTTTAAAGAAAGGGGTTATAAAAAATATTAAAGAAAAAGTAATAAACATATACTCTTGAAATTTAAAATATAAAAACTTGATAATATTTTCCTTATTTTTCTTATGTTTTCATATGAATCCTTTGTGCCCGTCATATTTTCCCACAAACTTTGCACGTACACTGAAATTGATTCAAGTTATGTATGGTATAAAAATGCAGAGTTTCACTATTGTACTTTTCACAGAATAAAACCATAATCGACCCCCTCAAGTTAAATCAGAGGACTACATCATTGAAAAGCGCATTTTCCTTATTTTCGAGATCCGAGTTAATTACTTCACAGCCCTCCTATGTACTATAACAAGCTTAAGGTCATTAAGATTTTATGTCTAATTTCTTTTTTTTTTATTGATGATAATTAAAATTTTGGAAGATTAAAATAGGATATCCTTGTTTCATGTAGACTTACAAGTTGTAAAATAACCTTTTTTGTTCAAATAGAAGTAAAAAATCTAAATTTTAACATTTGATAAGTTGCATATTTATCCTTCCCTGGAATCAAAGAGTTGAAGTTTTTCTTACATTAACGCGTACCGTATTAAGTAGGCAGACACGCGGTGGGCCGGGGTTCTGCAAATTTAATCAGATCCGCGCAGTTCATGAGTTTGCGTGCCGTAGACCTGCTTTAGCCCAAATGTCCAACGTGAATTTTTTACAATCCAAATTAAAAGTGCACATACTAGTATTACAAGAAGCATTCATAAAGGTTCAAGGACACCGAATGCCTATAGTATATACGAATTTAGTATTTCTTTCATTTTATTTCTATTATTTGTAAAACATTTTGAAAACTTAAATTCAAACATTTGCATATGCAGGGCCCCTTTTCGCACAATTGTTTACCAGGCGTACAACCTCTAGTCTTCAATATACAGTTAAAGTATATCATTGAGGGAATCAGCAAGATTCTAGTTCCCCAAGAGCGAGTCTATTTAGTAAATAAGCTTGCTCGAGGGGAACAGGAATCTTGCTGACTCCCTCATTGTTATACGTTAACTGTTTTATTATACCGATACAAACACGACATTTGAAAAAGTCTTATTCAATAGTTGAATCCACACTTTTCAAAAGTTATGTGCCTTGGCCGCCATCTTATGGGATAAACCCATAGAATCCTCACAGTGCCCTTTGTAGTTTTCAGGTTTGTAACTTTGTCATTTGACTTGGAAAAATCGTTGCATAGTGTATACTGATTGCCCCATGTTAGGGCTAGCTACACATCCAAAGAAAACAATTTAAACACAGTGTATTCATCATAGCCCGCCCAAATGTTTGTAGCATAATGAGGAGAAAGGTTGTTTCTTTCCTTTTTAACCGCACAGGGAAACAACTTTTGTAAAGTGTGGATTGGTCTATACTGTAACAAATTGAATGTTTAAATCGGTTAATTCCAACAGGAATAAATAAAATAAATAACAACAAAATAGAATACAGTCATAAAAGGAATTCTATTTATCAAGAAATCAGTTCATTGTCCGAGTTTATACTTATCTAGTAATTAACTAAATCTTCATATGCCAAAACTGCAAATCTTGAGCTCGCCATTTTGCTACCGGTAAACTGGTTCTTTAGAATTGATATGAGACCAGCTGACTCGCGATGCATTTCGATTCATTATTGAATATTCATGAGTTTATTCGGAACATTCTTAAGTTTTTCGTAAGTTTAAAGAAAATGTTAAGTGTTCCGAATATGTGTGTATCAGTTCATAAAAAAAAACAAACAAAAAAACAAAAAAAACAAACAAACAAAAAAAAAACAAACAAACAATACAAAACAATTTTTTTGGCAGGGAATTAGTCTATTTTGCAGGGAATCGGTTTATTCACGGTATTTTTCATGAAATCAGCAAAATATATCGATTTACTTTTATATAGTGAAAAATCAGTAGAGGTATAATAATTGATTTTAATATATTTATTGTGTTCATATAACAATAATTCTAACATTTGCATTACAATAGAGAAGCAAGGCCTTTATTAAAGACCTAAAAAATACTTATCCAACATCTGCAGTGCAATAGTGTACCAGGGCGTTTAAAATCGAACGGAAGGATCCGTTTTTTATACATCTGCAGTACCCCGGTGCTCGGTCAAATACAATGTAATACCAATATTTGCACTAGGGACACCATCAACTGTAGTGCACATATACCAAAACAATGCAATGCACATTTACGATTGACACAATGCTTAACATAATGTTTTCAGTAATTATAATCATTATCAGCATATTGATAACTGCATAACGTTTTATTTCTTATAATGAAATAAAGAACCTGATCAAACCAAAAGAAAATGTTTTTACTGATTGTTCCTATCATATACATATATGTACATTTAAACATATCTTGAACTCCAATGATTCTGTGAAATAAATTAAAACTGTCTTTATATATGTTAGTCTAAAAAGAAGCCTATTTCAATTTTGTTCAAGTGTTATTTATGTTAAGTCTGCATCAGAAAATTTCATCGAAAGCAACAGAAGGCCATAATACGTCCAGGAAACAAAATTGATAACTTGAGTTATATTTGATTAGTAGGAAATTCAACGTTTTGTTCGAATTTGATTCAGTAAGGAAGTTTTCATATTTTGTAAGCAGTGTTACACATCATGATAAGTCGGTGTAACAATTAATAATTCAAATTTTTTAATGATTAAGAGTTTAAAAGTTTTAATATATTAGTTCAAATGTCTAAATTTCCAAATTGAAACTGATTTGGTATATATTTGTATTTAATATTTTAGTTCAAGAATCTAAACTTTCAAATTTCCAAACAGTTTTTGAATTTTAGGTTTTTAGATTTTTACCTAAAAATTCAAATTTCCAAAAACAAATTTTGTATAAGTATGATACAGTGAAAAGAATAACAGGTAAGATTTGTGTGATTTGGCAATTCCCTGCCCCTAAAATACATGATCCCATTCTAACAGTAATGTATTAACAACACAGCATGTATTACGACATTAAAGAAGTTGAACAATGTACAAAAATGTTCTGTATTAAACGTTTTAAACATTTTTATTAAACATTTTAGCAAATGTTGGACCGGGGTGAATTCAATCCAAATATAATTGAAAATTAAATGAAACTTTGAGATTTGTCTTTCTCTTTTCTATACTTTAAAACGTCAAACTTATGTCTATGACTATAAATAGATAATTTGTTTTTAATTTCCCTTAAATGAATTTTTATGAACTACATTCAACATGCAGATATGAATGAAACTCCTTTAATAGATTTTAATGTTACCCAAACTTGTACATGTACTATTTAATATTAACTTAATTTTAACTAGCTTCTACTTTTTTACTGGTTTATCTATAAGTAATTCTTTAATTTTCATTACTGATTAAATATCAAAGCCAATTACAGTCAATCAAATTCTTAAAACAACCATTTATTTACTAAATACAAAATGAGTTTTGCTTTGAATTCTGGTGATTCCCGGTAATCTGTATAACAAAAATACAACAGTAATTTAAATGTGTAACTGTTACACTTGTATCCTGTATTTTTGAAATAACAGAACTTAAAAATATTGCAAAAAGTGTATCAGTAACCTTTAAATCTAAAGAAATACTATTTATCTACACCGTACAACACACTGGGGAAGATAACTCTTGCTTGCCATTTCAATTAAAATTTTGACGTGACATCAAATTAAACGTTATTAATAAGGCGTCATAATGACGATAACTACGATCCCGATGAATTAATCATAAAAGAAAAATTGGATATGGAGTTTGATTGTGATTATGAGTTCCATACTCCATCTATGATTATTGTTTTTTTTATAAATCCGATTAAATTCCGTAAAACGTAAGACAGAAAATATCACCCCTTAATATTCATTTCATTTCATATACAATTAGTTGTGTGTAACATTTAATTCATGTTATATTGCCTTATTAAATCTCGTTATGTAAAATTGTCTACATAACATTCCAATTCAATAATGAATGACATATATTATAATTTGTGCATTCAGGATATAAATATTCTGTTCTTCTTAAATAAAAAAAAATAAACAAACATTTTTTATAAAACGTAATTATCGATGTCGTTCTTAGACCCTCACTGATCAAAGAGGAATAAGTTTGAAAATGTAGGAGATATTTGCTTGCCTCCCTTTATTCACTGTTTTCCGCATACATAGAATCATGCAGATACATTTACAGGAAGACCTGATAAATTCGAGAATTTAATAATTTAGACCTAATACACATAATGTAAGTATAGAAATTGGTTTAAAAAAATGTTTACTAGTACTGTAATTAATTGAATATGCATAAATATGACCAGAGTTATAAAGCATTAATAGAAATAATGAACAAGTTTCATGTTATTGATATATGGAGAAAAAGAAACGAAAGAGAGCTTGTATTTTCATGGAAACGTATTATTGAAGAGAATCTTGTACAAAGCAGAATTGATTATATATTGGTCTCTAACGATCTACGTATGTTTGTTAAGAATATTATGTATTCAAATACATCTTTTAGTGATCATTCAATGGTAGTTTTATACTTTAGCACTGATGTGTGTGAAAGAGGCCCAGGTGTATGGATTCATAATAATTCTTTATTGTCGGATGATATATACAAACAAAGAATGATAGAGATTATTGAACAGGAAAAGTGTTGTCAGTTATATAATAATTCATTATTAGTGTGGTGGGATAATTTAAAATATAAGATAAAGAAATTTTCACAATGTTATAGCAAGACGAAAATAAAGGAAAAGAATAGAGAATTTTATAGAATTCAAAATGCTTTACAGAGAATGTCACAAAATATTGCAAATGGTAGTAACACTGATATAGAAAAATATGAAGCATTAAAAATGGATTTGGCAGAATTAGAAAATGAAAAATGCAGAGGAGCTATTTTGAGGTCAAAAGCTCAATGGGCAAATGAGTCAGATAGATGTACAAAGTATTTTTTGAATTTAGAAAAGAAGAGACAAGAGTCTAATACAGTTAAAGAATTAATTGATGAGGATGGTATAATTAAGAATGACACTGATTCTATTTTAAATTTGCAGTATCAATTTTATTCTAAACTTTATTCTTCAGTTACAATTGAAAGTGAAAGTAAGGACAAGCTTTTATCTTTTGTTGACAAAAAGCTTAATGAAACAGATGTTGACATGTGTGAAAAGGCTATTGACTGTGATGAAATAGATAAGGCTGTTAAAGGAATGTCAAATAACAAAAGTCCAGGTTCAGATGGGTTAACTGTTGAATTTTACAAAATGTTTTTACCACAACTCTCGTCTGTTTTATTTAAAATTTATCAAGAGATAGAAATGCAAGGACATTTGTCACATTCTATGAAGATGGGTATTATTACATTGATATACAAGAAAAAAGGTGACAAACGATGTTTAAAAAATTGGAGACCAATTAGCCTACTTAATGTTGACTATAAGATAATAGCGAGAGTGATGGCTAATAGGTTAAAATTTGTATTGCCAAACATTGTATCAGAAAATCAAACTTGTTGTATTATTGGTAAAGATATTGCTGATACGTTGATTAGTATAAGAGATATTATAGATATGGTTGAAATGGATAATTTAGAAGGATATATAATTAAAATAGATCAAGAAAAGGCTTTTGACAGAGTAAGTCATGTTTATTTACTTGATGTTTTGAAAGTTTTTGGATTTGGAACAATTTTTAGAAAATGGATTAGTATATTCTACACAGATATTTATAGCAGTGTTAAGAGTAATGGATTTTTAACCAAATATTTTCCGATTAAAAACTCTGTTAGACAAGGTTGTCCTATCTCTGCATTATTGTATGTATTGTCATCAGAACCTTTAAGTTGTTATATAAAAAGTAATACAAGCATTGTAGGAATTCCTATACCAATGTCTAATGAACGTGCATTGATGTTTCAACATGCTGATGACACAACTCTGGCAACATGTGAGAAGAAATCTATTTTTGAAATTTTGAAAATGTTTGATTTATATGGAAAAGCTTCTGGTGCAAAAATCAACAAACAAAAATCTGAAATAATGTGTATTGGAACTGCAAAGTTATTGGAGCATGAAAAAGATTTACTATGTATTTCAGAAACAAATGTAATGAAAATTTTAGGTATATATTTTGGAAAGAACAAACAGGAATGTGAAAACCTAAATTGGAGAGACAAAGTGCAGAAAATAAAACAGTTATTGAATTTTTGGAGATTAAGAGAGTTAACAATTCAAGGAAGGGCAGTAGTTATAAATACATTATTTATGTCAAAATTGTGGTATTTTTTAAGTGTGATATCAATGCCTAAATGGGCTATAGAAAGTATTCAAAGGGAATGTACACACTTTTTGTGGAATTATGGTAAACATTTAGTCGCATACAAAACGATAATTGGAGAAAAAAGAGAAGGTGGTTTGAATGTTATTGATATATATGTTAAAATGTTGGCCTTCAGACTGAAGAATTTAGCAAAATATTTGTGCAATGAAAAAAACTTTTTATGGAAGTTAACATGTAGATATTTTTTGTCAAAAATTTGTGGTTTGAGAGCAGGGTTTGAATTATTTTTATTAAGATTTAATAAGAAAGATCTTCAGTTTCTCCCTCAGTACTATAAGGAGATGATGGACGCATGGTATGCAATAGTAGATAGTATAGAATATAAGAAAGATAATAATGATATTTATGATTATTGTTTATTTTGTAATCCACAAATTGTTACAAATAGTAAGATGTTGAAATGGGATCATTTTATAAGATCAGGTATTTCGCATGTAAAAGACATTACTTATGAGGTTATACCTGGTTTTCTACCTGTTTCTTGTATTATAGAAATTGTTCAAGAGGAGAATCCTGATATAGATGTAAAAACTATCAAAGACAATTATACTTGTTTGAAATCAGTTATTCCAGATGAATGGAGAAAATATGTTTGTGAAACTGAATATACAAGGAATAATTTTGAACCTGATTTTTGTATCAAATTCAAAGATCAAAATATGGTATTCAATTCCTGTACTGTACGGATATTTTATAGATTACTTATTGCAAAGCTTTTTTTACACCCTGTTTCAGACCAATTCTGGTGTAATAAATTTCAAATGGTTAATCAAGATGACATAAAACAAAGATGGTTGATTTTATGGGAACCATTTAAACCGCCAGATATTATAGAAATAGACTTTAAAGTCTTTCATAATATTATCTTTACGAATGAAAAATTATTTAAAATTGGGAATATCGAATCTAAAGTTTGTGCTGTTTGTGAATCAGGTACTGAGGACATATTTCACCTATTTTTAGAATGTAAAGAACTACAAGATTTTAAGAAGAATTTTGTTATTTATCATCTAGAATCGTTCTTGAAAGACTGTGAAAATAGTGTGTATAATACCTTGAATTTTGAAAATATTTTTTTAAATGGTTTTTCAATGAAACTCAAACATGTTAATATTTTCTTTCTGAATTTTTTTCTGTCAGTGTGTAGAATTTCAATTTACAAAAGAAGACAAATATACTTACATTGTGGCAAACTTATTGATGTTACAAAATTGTGCAAATGTATGTTGAGACATTATATTTCAAATTATTTTCATTATTTGTGCATTGATGAAAATAGAAAACATATGTTTTATAAAAAGTTTTTGAACAGAAATCATATTGTGAAAGAAACTGAAGGCATACTTTTATTTATTTTTTAAACAAACTTATGTGATTTTTATTGCCCTCTTTTTAATATTGTTGTAACTTAGTTGTTATAAGTGTATGCAAATGAAGATGAATATATATCAATAAAAGAGAAAAAAAAAAGGGTCACGGACTTTCACGCTGGAGACCAGGGTTCGATTCTGGCTTTGGGCAAGATTTTTTTTCTTGCATTAATTTTTTTTCATGTTTTATTCGCAAATATGTAGCCTAAATGCTATTAAATCAAGAAAAAGTGAAATAAAATTTTTACGTTTAAGAGTAAGTCGATTATTTAATAAAAACATGCAACTGAATTATAACTGAAAGGTCGCTGAAATGTGCCTGCCATTCAGTCGACTGAATGGTAACGGAATGATCACGGAAAAGTCATGGGAAAGGATCTTTTCAGTGACCTTTCAGTGACCATTCAGTGGGCATTCAGTTACCATTCCGTCGACTGAATGGTGTAATTTCATCTTGTGAATATGATAATGCCTTTTGCTTAGTTAGTGACTTTTGGCCTCCATCTGCCACATCATGGATAGACAGATGCCAATCATGGCCTCAGCCTCATGTTGTTGATGATATAGTAAAAAATGCATGTCACTTTGTAGCAATAGGACATAAGCTAGGAAGACATGAAGATCATGAATGGAGAATTTCTTTTTCACTGGCAGAACTAAAACTTGTGTATGCAATGAATCGCTGTCAATTTTTAACTTACGGCTTACTAAAAATATTCTTAAAAGAAATAATTAATAATGGTCTAAGTGACGATGAAAAATTATTGTGTTCCTATCACATGAAGATAGTAATTTTCTGGGTGATTCAACAAAATACAATACCTCAGTGGTGTCCACAAAATCTCCTGGCTTCTTTTTGGGTCTGTTTTAAACTCTTCCTGAAAAATGTGTACGAGGGAATCTGTCCTAACTTTTTCATTCCAGACAACAACATGTTTCTGAGTAAAGTTCATGGCAACAAACAACAACAATTATTTCTTAGACTGTATGGGTTGTATGAGAAGGGTTTAGCATCCCTGCTACACAGTCCCTCCATTGGGTCTTCTGTTAAAAACGTCCTCCATAACCGCAGACTCCCCATCTGTACAGATGAACATACTCTGATTTCTAAGGGTGAAGAGGCTTCGTTGGATATAAAACTATATCATCAAATAAAATATTCTAACACTTGTAACAAATAATGCATACAAAGCTGTACGAAATGTCTACAAACAATGGAAAAGATGATAGGTTTACCTCTCCTGACACAGTATCAAGTCATTATGTTACAAAAAATTACAAGTGATATCCTTCAGCATACTGCTTTTATGTTACACATGGGAAGTAACACATCTGAAAACAAACTGGGGTATAAAGCTGACAAAATGTCATGTCACATGCTGAAATTAGGAGCCAAGTTTGGGTTCATTACCTACATGGTGTACATAGCCATGTGTTATTACAAGACGCTTAGATACACGAAAGCTTTATCTATTATACAGATGATCAAGGTCAAGTTAGTACAGACTTATGTGTTGTATAATTTAATTGTAGATATAGACAAGTATACTGAAGTTTTAGGTGGACAGTCGTGGTCTACAAAGATGAGACAGGCTGTAGCAAAGAATATCAAACTACATAGTCATTTCAATTATATCAGTGAATTAATACCAGAACAACAGTTTGCTCGAACCCTAGAGGAGTGGGATTCTGGGCTATTTATCCCACCCTTAACACTATTATACATGCTTGAGATCTTGTGTTACAGACATACAGACACAATGAAAGCACTAACAGCTCTAACTTATCTACAGACCCTTCTTCACTATGATCAGGAACGGTATATACCTTTACATCTCAGAGACATATCGTGGCAGATTCAAGGGATCTGTCAACAGGTGACAGGGAACCTCCAGGCTGTTCTATACTCATACCAACAATCTCTAAGACAAGAACCATACAACAATATAAAATTAGCTACAGAAATGAGACTACGGGAAATAAGTCTGCCTTATCAATAAGTAAGCAATCAAAATAAATGTCAGGTTTCTTAATTGTTTTATCTGATAGCGTTTATAATTTTAATGCTTTTGTTGTGGAAGATGTAAATCAATTCAACATGAAACAGAGTTGAACTTTTAAAGCTAGCGAAGGAAAAAAAAAACAATTATTAGGTTACATGTTTTGCAGTAATATTGTATCTTTTTTTTATTTTGGAAGAGGAAGTTGTAAATTTGAAAAAAAACCCTATGAATTTGAGTAGTTATTTAATGTACATAATTTAGAGTTTTTTAAAAATGACCTCCCTCCCCTAGAAAACGAGAAGGTTTAGTTGATAACCTCGCTTTGTGAATTTGGTGTGGAACTTGTGAGTTCGAATATTGGCCGCGACTGACCTAAGTCGATAAAAAATGGGTAAAACTGATCCTTGGCCATGCGTTTTGCACTTTGAAGTGAAAGCTGCGGGTCCTTCGATTGAGACCTTAAAAACTCAGGTTCTGTGTCACGGCAGGCGCCAGCACAATAAAGATTCACCACTGCTCAATGACCGTAAATGCGTAGTAAATTAAGGTCAAAATATGAAGCCCTACACCGTTCTATGAGGGAACAATTCTATAATGGGACCTAAAACAACATGCACTCAATAAATCAATAAAAATCATGGAAAAACAAATCACTGAAGGTATTGAGAAACGTTATGCTATGTTGCTATATGAGAAATCATCAGATTTATGATGTTTATTTTGAATTTAAATTGTCTGTTGTATTGGAAAAAGTAATATGTTGAAAATACTACAGCACGGGCGAGGATTACTTTAATTTTCAACAACTGAAGTATCATAGGAACTTAAAGACTGTTTTTTTTTATTTCATTGATGTTATTTCTATTACTTGTAGAACATTTTGAAAATTTAAATTCAAATATTTGCAGCTGCAGCGCCTTTTTACGCAGAATAGTTTACCCGGCTTTCAACCTCTAGTCTTCGGTTGATTTTGATATATTGTGTTCATATAACATGAATTCTAACATTTGCATTACAAAAGAGAAGCAAGGCCTTTATTAAAGACTTTAAAAACACATCCAACATCTGCAGTACAATATTAGTTTATCAAGGCGTTTAACATCGAAGGAAAGGAGCCGCTTTTTATACCTCTGCAGTACTTCGGTACTCGGTCAAATACAATGTAACACCAAAATGTGCAGAAGGGACACCATCAACTGCAATGTACATATACCAAAACAATGCACATTTACGATTAACACAGTGTCTAATGTTTTCAGTAATTACAATCATTATGGCACATTGATAACTGCATAACGTCTTATTTCGAATACTGAAAATAAGAACCTGATCAGCTCAAAAGAAAATGTTTTGAATAATTATTCTTCGCATGTGCATGTATGTAGATTAAAACATATATATTGAACTCCAAACATTCTGTGAAATAATTAAAAACTTTGTCTTCATATGTCTACGTTTAAAATGAAGCCCATTTAAATTTTGTTCTATTAGTGTCCCTTTACCCAAGCACCTAGTGCCCTAGCAACTGAAACGATCATGGTGACTGTACTTTCTCTTTGAATAATCTTTAGTTCTTTTTCACAACAATTTTGGATATATTATACCCAAAATTTTAATTATATTGTCGTCTTAATTGAAATCTTAATACAAAGTGCACCATCCCGCCATTCTCAAATAGCAACATCTTTTCAACAGCTATACAAACATTACCCATAACGGAATGTAATGACATTATTTTTTAAAAAGCAGAAATCTTATGTAAATCTTTTTCGTTTTGAATTCTTCTTTCTGTAATGGAAACTTTGAACGCTTCTGAATTTCATCCGTATCTGACAATTATAATTTTGCACTGGAGTTAAAATCGATCGTTTTAAATTAAATATTTTGCCTAGTCTAAGGATAATTTGATAATTAAAACTTAAAATTCTCTTCAACTTTATAACGTTAATTCTCCAATATCTGATTCTGGTCCTTAAACATTTTTTGAAAATTTGAAAAGCTGTAGACAAACCAAAGAGGAGAATTGCAGAACTATAATTATTATTTTACTTTGTTTAAAAACTGCTTTACGAGAAAACAAAAACACTAGCTATTGCTTCTGCGATCAATTAATGATAGTAATTTTATTCATATATTGATTCCATGTATCCGTTTGAACTAGAAGTAAAAGAGAAACCGTTACTTTTACATTTTCTTTATTCTTGGACGACCCCATTTAACTAATCATAGACGAGAAAAAAAATAAACCTAATTTTACGACAAATAAGATGGATTTCAGCTTTACCATCATCAATTTTTATAGTCATATATCATGTCTTCCCTGTTTATGTTTCCAAATTTATTGACTTCTAAATGTCGCGCTCTGAGTACGCTAAATATTTAAAGCGACTCGGGTATGTTAAGGTTGCAACCTTATTTTATTCTTCTAGCCTATACAATATCACGTCATACTAATTAAGCTGCATGACATGAATTTGAGATATGACGATTTCTTAAAATCTATACTTAACTTTTGATTTGAGGTGGTTTAAAGGAATCAAAACATACAAAAGCTTTATACAGACAAAATGTTGTGGTTTCTAGATGGTATGAATATCTATGTATATGTCACGGAGGTTAAATACTAAACCAGTGACGTCATAACTGTTGATCACTAAATTGCAGAGTGAAAGTTAAATGTAACGAGAATTCATGAAAACAAACACAAACAAGTCGGAGTTTTAAAGCATTTAAGGACATTGGCAACGTTTTTACCTTTCGTATAGAATTTTTCAAGATTTTTTGAACAGGTTTAATGGTACCAAACAAGTTCAATTCAGGTCCTTTTTACCCATCAAGCCAGCCTCCCTTTATTAATTTTGTTAAATCATTGTTTTAACCATTTTCAATGTATTTCCTATGTAAAATGTTGATAAAATGGGCCTATATTATTTTCAACCATACGTTTTTTCAAAAACCCATTCATTTAATAATGTTTATCCATAAAATACATTGTTGAAACCTTATTTCCGATGACATGCATATACTTTGTCTGAAAATGCAAATATTGAAACAAAACACAGAAAACCCGCACTGTTCTTTAATTTTGAGTTACTTCCCTTAACATCTAATAAATATTCATTATGATCAAGAGACTAGTTGTTTGTTTCTATTCTTTAATTTATTTCATTGGAAGCGAACTGTCATAAAACATTTTTGCGAGGAATTATAGTAACTTTTAATGGTGTCTCGTTCACATAACCTATAGAATCGTTTTCATCCGGTCTACCTAGCTATCACCACTTTCAGCATAATTATTTCAAATGTTTGCACTTCCCTGCATTCAAGTACCTATTCTAAATGACGACCTGTTGACTGTCTGTCCCCTCAGCACAATGTTAACAAACCCATCGCTGCTTTTCTTTTATTACTGTAGAGTTGAATATATCCGACAAATAAACACACGTGCTTTTGTTTACCTCTCAGTCTGCAACATATGCTTTATTTGTTTTCAGCGCCTAGAGAATTCTATACGGGAGATCACTCTAAATGACTTTTTTTCATAAGTGAGAAAACCTGGGTATAAACCTTTTTTTCTCCGGAATCCCTGCGTTGCCAATGACCTTAAGGACATTGGCAACGTTTCTGGCTTTCGTATAGAGTTTTTCAAGATTTTTTGAACAGGTTTAATAGTACCAAACATGTTCAATTCAGGTCTTTTTTACCCATCAAGCCAGCCTTCCTTTATAGATTTTGTCAAATCAATGTTTTTACAATTTTCAATGCATTTCTTATGTAAAATGTTGATAAAATGGGCTTATATTTTATTATTTTTAACCATACGTCTTCTCTAAAACCCATTTATTTCATAAGGTTTATACATAAAACACATTGTTGAAACCTTATTTCCGATGACATGCATATACTTTGGCTGAAAATGCGAATATGGAAACAAAACACAGAAATACCAGCACTGTTCTTTAATTTTGAGTTACTTCCCTTCACTGTAATAACATCTAATCAATATTCATAATGATCAAGAGAGTGGTAGTTTGTTTCTATTCTATAATTCACTTAATTGGAAACGAACTGACATGAAACATTTTTGCAAGGATTTATATTAACTTTTTAATGGTGCATCATTCACATAACCTATAGAATCATTCTCATTCGGTCCACCTAGCTATCAACACTTTCGGCATAATTATTTCACATCTTTGCACTTCCCAGCATTCATTTTCCTATTTTAAATGACGACCTGTTAACTGTCTGCCCCCTCAACACAATGTAAACAAACCCATCGCTGCTTTTCTTTTATTACTGTAGAGTTGAATACATCCGATAAAAAACACACACGTGCGTTTGTTTACCTCTCAGTCTGTTACATATGCTTTCTTAGTTTTCAGCGCCTAGAGAATTCCATACGGGAGATCATTCTCAATGACTTTTTTTTCATAAGTGAAAAATCCTGGGTATAAACCTTTTTTCTCCGGAAACCCTTCATTGCCAATGACCTTAACATGAATACCATGTATGCTTCAAGCAGGAAAAAAGCTTATGAATAAAGTAGGCTACGGATGGATATATTTCTACAACTTCTTCGTGCAATAAAAACACACAGTGTGTTTACTTCCCAATAAGCTTTTCCTCTTTCGTTCGTAACAAAAAAGACAACGCCACATACTTTGAAAAATAATTTTTATTTCTATCGAAAGTTCTTATACATTAGATTTTGGAAAGTGCCTCTTGAATCGTATTGATAACGGGAATCGATCGGTGCTAAATGTAAAATAGAATTGGTAAGGTTTCACCCGAAAGTGTTGAATAATTATATTTATCATAGGAGAGTAGGATTCTAGCAGCAATTTTTTTTTCATGGTACTAAGATAATTTCCAAAACTGTTGTTATAAAGAAAGAAATTATTTATACCCGGTGTGGTGTTGAACTTTTTACTTTTTGTTAAAGCATTTTCTATTTATAGAGGTCACATGATGACGTACTAGTGGAGTGCTTTCTGTAATATTAGTCCCATTGAAGCCTATAGAATTGATAATGATAGGAAACGTTTAATACAAAATGTTTCCCATTTATCAGTGCCACATATTACAAAAAAGTGTAAATTCGCCAGATTCTGAGGTGTGTGCTGCCCTAACATACCTGCGGAGGTATGCAAATAACATTTTGATGATACACGGATTTCAGCAATCATGCAGCATTTCGTTAAGTCGGCATTTTGTTATTTCTGTAGCCAATAAAACGAATCGTTTAAAAATATAAACTGTTATTTGGTCTCACGCTTTTTGTTCCCTCAAGCAATTTATATGTATTGTTTATAATTAAAGATTTCTAGAGATCAATCACAGATTTTCTACAACTTAAATAGACATGGACATGATAAAATACAGATAAACTACATGCAGTAAAATTCATTTTACTCTTTCTACTTTTTTAAAATAAATCTTTATAGTTAAATATATCTCTAATATGTTTCACTTGATTGAATTATAAATACAAAATATTTTCTTGTGTAATTGGGAAATTAGTATACCCTGTAAGGGACGGACTTCCTAAAATCATCTTGTCCGGATATCGGGACACTGTTCCCGTTAAGCACCGCGCGCGCCTCTTGCTTCCGTCGAAAATCTGAGGAAACGGCCTCTTATACAGAGAACAATGTAGGAAAGGGATCGAAGAAGACTATTGTATTTTTATAGAGCCATTAGGTTATTACACTGTACGTTGGAACAATAGAAAGAGCTTTAAATCAAACTTATTTAATTAATTGTGAAAGTTGTCCTATCCTGTTCCACCATTTACAGAAGGATTTCATTTTTGCTTCTGGTCGCTGTCATCGTGCTATATATAATGTTATATATTCAAGTTTTTCATTGATTTTATTCTGGAGTAACTGACATTTCTTTTACATATTGAATAAAGAGTGTTAATTTTCTAGTGTTGGTCTCTTCTAATTTCCTTCAATTTAAATAAAAAAAAAACAAAACAGAGGTTCTGTGTTTAACTAAACTGTTCAGAAGGTATTGTTGCTGTATGTATCTACTTCTTCATAAGCGGTAGAAGAATTGATTTCTTGATATACGTGGGTCTCCTGTGTGCCTTGAATTTGATCATATGATTGTGGGTTTTCAACAGATTTTGTTGCATTATTGTCTGCTTCATTTCCCCCACTTTTCCACGTTTCCCATTTGTTTTTCACAAATCTAACACCCAGGTATGACACAATTACGACCAGAAGTGTTGCTAAAACTGAAATGACTACAGATGAAGTATTTGATTTTTCCTCACCTATAAAATTAAATATAATGCAAGTGGATTATTCTTGTCATGTTTAATGTTTCTTTACCTATAGATTAATTATAATGCAAATGGATTATTCTTGTCAAGCGTTTAGTCGTTAATGATAAAACATTCTTGATATAAAGAAATATAGGAACAAAAATCATTTTTATTCGATCTCACCCGATTTTGTATCTCTGGGAGACGACAGTACTGAAAAATAAAATAAAATACACTTATCATCTTAAACTGACATTTGTAATTACAAGTTTGGTTTTGACTCGGGAAGTATCTTAATTTTTATTGTTTATATCAATGTCTTAAAAAGACACACAGACAGGTTTTTCAAATAAGTTATGGATGATTTGTCATGAATGCTTAAAGGACTCCAGGGAATATTTAGCAGATGCCAGACAAAATTTTCACGAATTGTGGTTTTTGCTCTTAAAAAATCTTAAGGAAGGTATCATACGCGAGAATTAAATTTTCGCGAGCATACTGTCTCGCGAAATTATACTTGAAATAACAAAATGCGGCATTGGCAAAAAATTCCGCGTTTCATATCTGCTCCGTTCAAAGCATTTTAAAAAGCAAACGATTTTTAAAATCAATTGGTATATACTTTATTTACATGACTCAAATGTATGCATTGAAGAAATAACGCTCAACACTGTACCTTTCATAGCAGAATGTCGAGATTTTACGCAAAAATCCAGACGCGACGTAATTTTTTTTATTATGCTAGGCGTCATTTGAAATTCCAAACGTACTCTCTGCGTAATGTAAAGAAGTCTCTGTTATTTTCAATACTTTATTTTTTTATTTCCTTTTTTTAAAATATTTTTTTCATATTATCCTTTATCCGAGGGTTTTTAAGCTTTAATTGATAGCATAAAAACGAATGTTCAAATGTAAAATGAAAAAGAAATCTCTAGATTAGATCTATGGAGGGGGAGATAAAAATAGTTTTAGGTTTATCGTTTACGCTTCATTACGGCTCCACTGTGCCCCTTCTTTATTACCTGTCGACATTCCCTCTTCCCGTTTGGGGTAAACAGCGATTTAAGTCCAGGAATTAGTATTTATAACTTACAAGAGTATAGAAAGATATATTTAAAGTGTACAGGAGGACTCGATTTTTGTCTATCGATCCCAGTTTCAAAAAAATATAATCACATGCATGTAGATTATAAACTGAACATATGAAAATTTGTGATTATTTATCCTGCATGATGACGGGGGAATTTACACATAAGGTCGACCCGCCCTGTTTTTTTTCATGAATTTATCTATTTGTTTTTGTTGTAAAGCTTAGCTGAGTGCATAATTAAGTTGTGTTTATTATTTTTTTTAATTCCGTGTAAATGCTTATAAGACATAGGCGTCAGAACCGATGGAGGAGTGGGGGGGGGGTGGTGGGGGGTGGGTGATGGTTAGGGGGCTTTGAAAGTTTTGAAAATTGGGGATTACTTTTTTGTTGATTTAGCCCCCCCCCCTTTCAATTTGCTTCCGACGCCTGTGTAAGAGGCATTTTTATACTTAATAGATATTATATAAACGATTTCTATTTACTTTTATGTTGGTTGGTCCGTCATAAGCCTACCCTCATCAAATGGTTTTTCCACATTAAGAGTGTTTGAAGTTGTTCTGGGTTAAAAGGGGGAGGGGGCTTTTCACATTCTCGCAGGTAGGTTATAGATAATTTAAAAAAATGGAAAAATAACTTTAAAATTATGCATGTATAAAGGGCGAAGCCCGTTATGCATAAATCATCCCATGTTTCCCACTATCGTTGATGTCCCTGGCATACTATACTAACTAGACAGTGATTCCTTATATTTCCATTTCATTAAAAATGAAATTGTAGATTAGACTTTAGAAATGTAGAAATAAATTTAATTTAAACGAGAACTCCCATGCCAATTTCAATAGTCCTAGCTCACTGACGTCAAACACAATGGCAGCCGCACGAGATTTACATGCAGATTTTGTCTCCTCAGCGTCAGACACTCTAGACAGATGCACAAGAGATTGCATGCATTTTAGGCCTCCATAGCCCCTGACCTAACGACCTGCCTAAATTACATTCCGGTAGAATTATCAAGAAACTAACTCCGGTAATTTTCAGAGTTATCACAGAAAAAAAGTTAGAAATGGAAAAAATTTTTTTAACTGTATTACAACTGTAAAAATTAATAATATAAACACCGTCAATAGAAACGCAAAACCCTAATTTAAGGGGTGAAAATTATGCACGGGATATAACTATTTACCAAAAAAAAAATTAGGACATCTTTAACTTTGCCAAATCAGTTATTTAACGGTTGAATGATTTTCATTCCATTACCGAAAGTTGATTTTTAGCCCCCTGAACAGAAATCAAAAATAAGCATTTTTAATAAAATTATTGACTTTTTTGGTACATAATTATATCCCGTACATAATTTTCACCCCCTAAATTAACGTGTTGCGTTCCTTTTGACGATGAGTTTATTTGGTTTGGTTCGTAACTTAAGAAAGTAGATGTTAGTTTTCTGCCTGCACTTCAATTAGGGAGTAAGTTATTGTGTTTCCAGTGTTTTCAACTGCATAAATATTATTGTCCCCGATTTTGCAAAAGCGAGGAGACATTAAATCTCATTCGTGTGTCCGTTTGAAAATCGGCCAGTCTTCCAGTCATTCCGCTTGTCACAAAATCTTTAATCTTGCTCATGACTTTCGAATGCAGACATAGGGCTTTAATATTTAACCTCTGTATCGCTTGTGACAAAATCATAACACTATGATTTTCTATCTTAATTTGAACCATGTCACCTTGTTCTTTAAATTTGGTCTAATTTCTAAAAAATGTAGATTTTCATTAAAACTATTGATAAGGCTTTCATATTTGACATGTGCATTTCCTGTGACAAAATATATCCGAGCATTTTACGATTTCTGACCCCTTGATCTTCACGAATGTCCTAATTTATGAAAAAATGAACTTTGGTCATAACATCTGAATGGCATATGATAGGGCAATCATATCTAACACAGTGAATATGCCATGAAAATGACATTTAACCGGCAAAGACGCCGAAAGCAGGGGACCATAATTCTAGTTGAATGTACAAATGACATCAGTCCATGCGGTGTGTTTGACTACAACTTAACTTGATTTCAAAAGATTTTCCGTTCATGAATTTATTTTTTTTTTATTGTTAACCTTGTTGTACATGTATATAAGATTATCAATGACTATTGACAGTATTTAAAATAGAATTACAACCCCATTTTACGTCAAATGTGTGTCATAAGCATTGATATAAAGTAAATAAGTTTGGTAAAATGTCGCTTTTAATAAAAGGTCGTTTTTTGCGTTTGATTTTCCCAAAATTCATATTAGAAAAACACTGACATCTTACGAACGAACGTAACCAAAAATGGGGATCAGTCATTGTAGACTATTATATTTACGGTTGCATTCTTTATTCTTCAATTTTATTGGGATTTCGACAGTTAAGATCCCCACAATATACCTCAAAGCCACGTCTTGTCGTAGTCGGTACCGTGCCACTACAATACATTTCAATGGACATTTAAAAGAGCAAAGGGGTTCGAGAAGGGAAATGAAAGGAAAATTCAAAAAATATCATTCTGTAGCATGAAATAAAAAAAATACTAGTAATACTATGTGCTAGTAGGGGTCGAAGGGGGGGGGGGGTACTGTACGATGGGCGGTCGGAACAATAAGGAGTTATGGTCTAAAATTAAATTGCAAAAACCCAAAAACTTTAAAGAAAATTCTTGTTGAAAATAAAATAAAATTTATATGGCTTTAATATACAGGTATTATAGCCATATTATAAATCGAGGGGGATGCCAGTTCGTTATTTGTCGGTTGATTAAGCTTCTTCTTACAAACACGACGTCGTATCTTAAAAATCTTCATATAATTCTCAAGGGTGCTAGTGGACAGGAACCCCCCCCTTAAACATCCGAGACCCAAAACTATTTTTAAATTTCATTGTAAAAGCTCAAAGGCTTCGCGAGATATTGCTTGGAACAAAAGTGTAACAGACTGACAGAATTATAAGACGAACGGGCAGGCCGAAATAAATATCCTCAATTTTTTTCTTTTTTCTTTTGGGGGGGGGGGGGGGGGGTCGTCGCAAAAAAGGAAGTTTATTGATTGTGTTTTTGACGTAATATAAGATATATAAGAGCAAGTTCCATATTAGCATGCCATCATAGGACCTGTGTCCCTCCACCCCCCACCCCCTGGAATATACATAAATTCGGGTCCTAAGATGATTTTTTGGCTTTCTGTCATTAATAACATTTACAATTTACAACATACAAAATTGACACCAGCAGTTAGAAAGTTAGAGGCGATTTTATGATACTACGGGCGTGATGGGTTTTTTTTAAAATAAAAAGTGAATTCTATGTATCATATGAAATACATTGTAAATATGCTAGACGGATATTTATGAAAGAAGACAAATATGATTATCTTGGGACCTTGTATGTATATTGGAGGTGGGGTGGGGGAAGTTGTTTGGTCTACAAGCACTTGCAATTGTGATAAGCATATGTGTGCACATACTTTTGAAGGATGCCATGACAACTAAGTGACAACTATACGTTTACATATTATTCACCCTTTTAAAAGTCCGGTATCTTTTGTCGGTATTCTATAGAATCAATCTTTTTTGTTTTTGTTTTACAACAGGATGGTTGATATATATTTTCTTTACAAATGAAGCAAGTTATAATTTCGGTTGTAGTGTTTAGCTCACCTGAGCCGAAGGCTCAAGTGAGCTTTTCTGATCAAAATTTGTCCGTCGTCTGTCGTTGTCGTTGGCGTTGTTGGCGTTGTCGTAAACTTTTCACATTTTCATCTCCTTCTCAGGAACCACTGGGCCAATTTTAACCAAACTTAGCACAAAGTATCCCTGAGTAAAGGGGATTCAAGATTGTTCGAATGAAGGGCCACGCCCTCTTCCAAGGGGAGATAATTATGAATTAGTGAAAAATTCATAGCATTTTTAAAAAATCTTCTTCTCAAGAACCACTGGGCCAGGAAAGATGAAACTCATGTGGAATCATCCTCAGGTAGTGTAGATTCAAATTTGTTCAAATCATGACCCCGGGGCTAGGGTGGGGCCAAAATGGCCGACCAAAGTTTTACATAGGAATATATAGGAAAAATCTTTAAAAATCTTCTTCTTAAGAACCACTGGGCCAGGAAAGATGAAACTCATGAGGAATCATTCTCAGGTAGTGTAGATTCAAGTTTGTTCAAATCATGACCCCTAGGGCTAGGGTTGGGCCAAAATGGCCGACCAAAATTCTACATAGGAATATATAGGAAAAATCTTTTAAAAATCTTCTTCTCAAGAACCACTGAAATTGGAAAAATGAAACTCAAGTGGAATCATCCTCAGGTAGTGTAGATTCAAACTTGTTCAAATCATGACCCCCGGGGCTAGGATGGGGCCAAAATGGCCAATCAAAGTTTTACATACGAATATATAGAAATTTTTGTTAAAAAATTTTCTTCTCAAGAACCACTATGCCAGGAAAGATGAAACTCATGTGGAATCATCCTCAGGTAGTGTAGATTCAAGTTTGTTCAAATCATGACCCCCGGGGCTAGGGTGGGGCCAAAATGGCTGACCAAAGTTTTACATAGGAATATATAGGAAAAACTTTAAAAATCTTCTTCTCAAGAACCTTTGGGCCAGGAAAGACGAAACTTATGTGGAATCATCCTCAGTTAGTGAAGATTCAAGCTTGTTCAAATCATGACCTCTGGGGATAGTTTTGGGACCAAAATGGCTGACCAAAGTTGTACATAAGGATATATAAGGAAACCTTTCAAAATCATCTTTTCAAGTACTTCAAAGCCATGATTAGTGATATTTTTCTATTTATATGGAATCATCCTCAGGTAGTGTAGATTGTACAATGTTCAAATCATGACACCAAGGAGGGTTAAAATTCAAGCCCCCCCCCTTCCCCGTAAACTTTCAGTTTTGATCTGGTATGTGCTTTTTCCTAGTAGATGTGCTCAGGTGAGCGATGTGGCCCTTGGACCTCTTGTTATATGTATATTTGACCTTCTGTGTCATAAAGTGTATAAAGTGTATCTTCTAATTTTATATTTTGACGATTAATGCATGGTTAACAAACAATGACATAGTGGAACATAAATTTAAGACAAAGAACAGAACTTTACTAAGAAAAATGCACCACCCTACTCAAAAGCATATTTTCAGCCTTTTTATAATCCACGTATATAAAAAGATATACATGTACACACGGTCGTATATAGGAATGGGGTTGAGGGGTTGGGGATACCCCCCCCCCCTAATGAAGGCGATAAAATAAAGAATGTAATATTATAGAAAACTTATCTAAGATAATTTAGTTAAGATCGCCATTTAATACATCATCTAAGAAGATACATCTACCATGAATGTTCGTTTATTTCTTTGAAGTGATATTTTGATAAAAAAAAAAAGAATATATATATCTCTCTTTCTCTCTCTCAATACAAGGCACATTATTAGGCGCACTACCTATTTACTGGATTGCACGGATTTTTTTTTCAAGCTGTAAAAAGTAACCTTTTCCCTTATGAACAAAGTGCCCACTACGAGTAGTTTGTATACGTTTAATCACTGACGCATGACAAACGTGTTTCCTAATCCGTCTCAAGTATTATGGTGCATTTTCTTCTATTTGTTCGCTTTTTTAAAGCATTGTAAGTGATTACAAAAATTTGACATGAGCAATTTTCAATTACAAAATTTAAAACACTTTCCGTTCTATTTTACACATATACTTATTTCTTCTGATTTTAAAATTGCTAAGGGTACAATCACTGGTCCCGAGAAAACTATCAAGATACGGGAAGTTAGGGCGAGTTACGTTCGTTCGTAAGATGTCGGTGTTTCTCTATTGAGCGCAAGTTACAACCAACACCATTTTAATCGTATGAATAAAAGATATACCAATGAACTTACATGCAGAATATTAATTTGGTTGTTGCATGCGCAAGGGTCTAATTTTAGGGAAGATCACTTATTTTAAACGATATTTCAACGAATTGTAGCTAACATTCCACCTTCAGCGCGTATATTGATGTCATAATGCAAAATTACGTCATTTTTGTAGCTGTGGAATTTAGCATCTTACTTGCTCCAATGCTCAACATCAAAATACAAAAAAAGTTTAAAATATTGGAAAGTTATAGGCAGATTACTGCTTATACCGCACTTTGTTCTTAAAGTTCTCGCGAATAAAAAATGTTTAACAGTATACGCAATTTCTAAATATAATGGCTTCAATGCGTTATACAAATATAGGGTTTTCTGTAAAACATGATAGATAGAAGTTCAAACATTCGTTGTTAAAGATTATAAAAAATATATATATATATTTTTAACTCTGCCATTACCGTCACACCTGGTTCCATTCCAATGATTTTCGCAACCCCCTGGACATATTCCTGTAATGTTGTTACAAAAGGTTCCATTCGCACAATTCCCGCAACTTGAACAACTTGTGCCATAGAATCCATCTTTGCATACTGGAGGAATGTATTGTATTTTTATTCAAAGTGTTCTAACAGGAATTAGAGAGGTTTGGAACATGGATATGAATATAGTTTGCAGAACAAATACACTATGAATAAAGTGTATTTCTCTGCAATGCATCCTTTTCATTATCTCCATGTACTTCAATTTCAGGCAATGATACATACAGGTACATGTACAGACAAAAGGTAAAGATAATATGCACATAATTCATATTACCCACAGTATTGCCGCCATTGTATTGAAAACAAACGTATCACAAAAATTATATATAATTTTGAATGGAAAGGCTCTGGTAAGATTTCAGATGTGAACTGTTTTCAAATATAATGCAAAGTTTACCATCGCAGTAGGAACCATTCCAACGATCTTCACATCCATCCTGGCAAATGCCCGTCACATCATGACAATATGTTCCTGGTTTACAATGGCCGCAAGTCTTTGTACAGTTGTCACCATAAAATCCATTTTTGCACACTATGAAACGAAATAAAAGATATTGTAAAGAAATTTTTTGATTGAATTCTGAAAAAAATTAAAACACTTCTCAGGCACTGCAGGCAAAATGCTAAGCAAAGAGGGTAGGATCTGATAAGGAAAACAACTGCAACATAATTCTTACCATTACACATTGAACGATCCCATTGATAATGACATCCATTTGGACACATTCCTGTTGTGTTGTTGCATACGGCGCCATTTTTACAATTACCACAGGTTCCTTCACAATTTTGACCGTAAAAACCGTCTCTACAAACTACAAGATTTTGTTTTTAAAAATCTCTTATTTTATTGAAGTTTACTCATTCAAATTCTGTACATTGAACGCATGGTTACAATTTTGATGGTATCTTAAGTTGCATTTACCAGATATGGATTTAATTCCACAGAGTATTTCAATAGTTTAAGATAGACTAAACTTACTTTTACAATCAGGTGGTTTACTAAACCTGTCGCTACATCCGTATATACAGGAACCATCAAAGGCATCGCAATTCTGGGCAAAACAATGAGATGAACATGGTGTGCAATTTTCTCCATATTGTTGTGACTTACATCCTGAAGAAATAAATAAATATCTCATGTAAAATATTATTTTAATATGTTTTTAGAACCATACAATAAACAAAGACAAAAATATCTGGAAGAATCAAATTGTTTTTGGAAGATATCAAACAGTGTCTTGTGCATTAATTCTAATTTTTTAAATGCAATACCTACCCATAACCATAACTTCACATATTTGAATTGTGGCATATGAAGGTTCGTATCCTGCACAACTTGTGTTGAGTGGGGGGTCTTTTGAATTAAACATAGCTATTCCTTTAGTCACCCTATTGACAGTCACATTCATCACTTGTTCTATACAGTGAGATGGATCCTGGGTGAACACTCTGTATCCACCGTCATACTTATTAGCTGATGGTACATAGGTTTTTTCATTAAATACAATCACACTGAATCCAATATGGCGATTTAAAGCTAGGAAAATATAGATTGCAAATAAAAAAAAAGTAAATTTGAGGCTAGGAGTAATATTAAAATTACTTTTATGAATATGGACTTTAATTTTGATTTTCCCATTGCTTGGTGTAAAAAAAAGCATACAGCCTAAAATTTTGTACAAAAAGGTTTTGTTCATGACGATTTTAAATTAATAATCAAACTGACAACTTGAGGAAGATTTCGATATTTCTAGACTTGAATATTTTCATACTCTTCATTTTTTCACTATGATCACGTACTGATCAATTGCTTTCACAGGACTATGAACCAAAATTGTTCTACTATGAATGGAAATCGCCTAGTACAAGCTAAACTGTTAGAAAAACGCGTTCAGAACTTTATACTTGTATCTAAAATGTTGTGCAAAAGGAATAAATCTTAGTTTTTGAATAGCATTCTTAATATAGAAAGTTATTTCAAAAAATATTTACAAAATTTCATTTTACTCTAATTATGAACCTGCGCTCACATCTTCTGTTCAAATCATCATGACGAAAAGTCTTCTTCTTCGGATACACTCACACAAAACAATCTGTTCTTCTTAATGCAAGCAAAGTCATTGCTATTCAAAACGCCAACTCAAAAGATAACGTTGTTTACTAAAAGATTTTAATTTTTACAGTAAATAGCATAGTCGATGGCACCTTGAAAATAAGGGGACACTTTAGACTGCACAACGTTAACGATTGCTTATAGATTTTAGGGTACTACATGTAATTGCGATAGATAGGAATTCAATGAATAATGTAAACGTATAACATATGGCTGTGTACTCTTTTTAGCGCCTTTCGCGGAAAGAAACTGCCGCTAAATCAAGTACACCGATAAATAACATTCACAGACATACATGGAAAAGGAAATTAAGAAATGCGCTAAATCAGATCTACGCCAACTTGTTGAAAAATCAATTTTTGCCGAATATCGTACATGCCAAATAAAATACATTTACAGTATTTCACATGTGAAATACCTGTGACAAGGCGTTTCTAAATCTACTATGATTTTTTTCATTCTGTGGCCTTGGCGTTGAAGTTTGTCATACTTTTCAAAAATGTCCTTATAACTTAATTTTTATTGAGAAGAGATCGGGATTCATATGTAGTTGCTAAAAGTGTCATTGTATCATCATTAGAAGTTACAAAATGATGACTTTGACAAGACTTCTGAATTTCTTGGTTCATCAATTTATATATCAGATACTTGTCTCGCTTCGGAAATTCCTCACACATAGAGCATGTCTTTTCTCATTGAATCAACTGATAAAACCCCGTATGCTGGTTATTAAGGTACAAAACACGTGAACTGAACTTAAAACACGTAAAATATTTTGCAAGACATACATGTACAAAACAACTTATGTTTATATAATTATTGTTGCTGTTTAATTATTTGACAACCTCAACTACTTTTTAGAGAATAACAGGGGTGAAAGCGGAGCGCAACCTTTCGTGAGAGATTGCTTTTTCGCCGCATATCAAAGCGGTTTGATGATCAAGATTCATTGTTTACTTCATTTATTTCCCCGGCAACAACTGATGGCTTCATCAATGTTTTCTTCTTATACTATTGTAGTAGTTTCAACTCTGCGAGTGCGAGGGACGAATTGCCCTCATTTTATTGCCAAAGGAGTTGCGTTCATAGTCCTGTGCACACAACTGATGAGTTTATGTTCAAAGTTGGAAATGACAAAAAGTATGCAAATATAAGGAATTGACAAGATTCAGTATTGGATCACTGAAGAAAACTAAAACAATGCTGATTTTAAAAATAAATACTATTCATTAAACTGTGAAAGACAGATAAGATATACTTTTTCAACATCAAGGGGAGGGCAAAGAAATGAAAGTTGTATGCTTAAAATTGAACACATTAACAGGATGTTGCAAAATGAAAATGTTACATATACCTATATTCAGACATATTTAGCAAACTAATAGAAAATTATAAAAAAAATATACCATTAACAATATAGCTGCTTACTAGATTGTCGAAAGAAAATTTGCAGATATGCAACGTTGAACCATTGAGTCAAAGTTAATTTCCACCACGCTGTTTTACCAATATAAGACCGTGTAAAACTACAGGCACTTCCTTCCCCGTCCAGTTGTCCGTCTATGGCTTTGTCTGCTGTCGCCCAATTATTATCATGTGTGGTACTCTGTGACGCTGCTCCTCTGTCTCGCGCAAGATTTTCTGAAATTGTCTAATTATTGAGCTAATTAACATATAAATCCATTTTATCCGGATCTGAACATCCCTGGGTGTATTGTTTTTATCTCATCTGTCTGTCTGTCTGTCTGTCTGTCTGCTTATGTGTTTGCCTGTCTGTCTGTTGTCAACTTTGATATTAGCCATAACTATCAAGTTGTTGGGGCTATCGATTTCATATTTCATAGAAATTTTTCATTGTGATAAGCCCTTTCTTGGGTACAATGAAATTTGACCTCTTGGCCTTGTAGTTTGACTAACTGCAAAAAATGCCACAATTTCACCTTGGCCAAATCTTTTCAATTGTTGGAGCTAGGAATTTCATATGTGTATTTATTTTGACAATTCCTTTCAGCTGGTATAAATATATATAAGATTTTGACCTTGACCTAATAAGTTGGCCCACTTTTTAAAAACTTTAACCTTGGTCATAAATTTTGAACATTTAAACTAGAGCTTTATATTTAACAGGTGTATTTCTTGTAGGAAGACCTTCCTTCTGGATATCAAAACTTTTGATCTTTACATTTGGAGTCTGACATTAATTTGAGAGAATTCAACCCTTGCCATAAGATTTCATACGACGACATCAGTGTTTCACAAACATATCTTGTATTTTAAAGATAAAAGAAGATGAGGGTGCGCGTGTGTTTGTGTGTTTGTGTGTGTGTGTGGGAGAGGGTGTGTGTGTGTGTGTGAAAGAGAGGGAGGGTGAGGGTGTGTGTGTGAGAGGATGTGTTTGTGAGAGTGTGTGTGTGTGTGTGTGTGGGTGAGGGAGGGTGTGTGTGTGTGTGTGTGTGTGTGTGAATCAATATGCGCCCGACAGAAATAAAGCTCGAAAAAAAATATTTTAAGCATATATGTTACAGTCAAGGTCACAATGTCATTGGTGTTTTTTGAAAGAATTTGATTAGTGGAATACACATAAAATTATCAAATATTCAGTCTCTATTTCTTATGGTCCAAAAAATATAGAGAGTGTACGAAAAAGCTATTTTAAGCATAAAGGTCACAATCAAGGTCATAGTCATAGACCTTGGAGCCATTAGAAGGAACTTAATTAAATTAGTGGAATTTATACATATAGAATATGCAGTGAATATATCCTATGGTTTAAAAGTTATGAAGAAGGTACCAAAACGCATATAGATCACAGACAAGGTAACATGGTCATCAATCTTGGTGTGATTTTAAAGAACTTCTTTAGTGGAGTGTGGATACCAAATATTAAATCTCTGCCTATCATGGCTCAAAAGTTATGGTAAAGGTTTAAAAAACGCCATTTGTAGCATACCTATTACAGTCAAGGTTACAAAGCCATTGAACTACCTGTCATTTAGAAGAGCCAAATTAGTGGAATAGGCTTACCAAATATGAAGACTCTATCTTTCAGAGTTTTAAAATTATGGCTATTTTAAACACACATTTTGACCTTGGAGTGATTTAAAAGAGCTTAATTTGTTGATTATGTTTACCAAATGTGGTCTCTATCTTTAAAGGTTCAATAACTATGGCGAAGGTTTAAGTTTGCAGATTAATACCTATTTTAAGCATATACACAATAATGTTTTAAGAGATATCTTTCTATAAATGCTTTGTGTCATTGGGGCACTGTAGGTCACAGTAAAGGTTACAGTCATTGACTTTGATGTCATTTGAAAGAGCTTAATACATGTAAGTGGAGTATACAAATATAAAGATTCAATCTTTCATGGTTGAAAAGTTGTGGCTAAAGACACACATACAAAAATAAAACAGATAAACAGACAGACGACCAGGACAAAAACAATACAAGCCTCGGATCTATGGATTCAGGCGCATAATTATTTATCATGATTATACGTGAATTGGCCCTTACCAACTTCGATAAATGCTCTTTGTTAATTCCTATGATATTTTGTGAAAGATAAATTTATTGGTTATGATAATATGTGGGTTGCCCCTTATTAACTTAGATAAATGCTTTTTGTTTCCTAAAAATGATCGTGGGTCAAAATTTCGTAGTTTCCCATGAATTACATTGATGCAAACCACGGTCAAAATGTCCGATCCTCTCCCATTCTGGATGTGGTTGAATGAGAAGAGAATATTTTTAAAGCTCATTAAAAAATTACCCATAGTTAGGTCATGATCTTCGATGCGACCTTTCAGTACCGATGCCCATGCAGTGTACGAAATACATCTGGTCAATGTTTATTGTTGATTTCAATTGCAATGGAAACAAAACTTGTCATTGACTGAATATAATGTCACAATAGAAAGGCGTAAATATACAGGATTATGGCACTTTTCGTATGTGGACTCCGGACCATGACTTGAGACGATGATGAGTTAATAAATACAATGTATATAACTTGAAACAGTAAAAAAAAAACCAACGTAGTGTTCAGTATCATTCCATTATTTTTAATTTAGTTTTATGTTCGGACGCTGTTCCGTTCGAATGCCCTACGTCCCCTTATCTGTATTTTTTTCAAACATATTTGTTGCATTTTTTCATGACATATTCACTGTCGAATAGTAAATGATATTATAGATTATATACAATTATTGCATGATTGTGAGGGACACATGAATATTTCTTCACCCCATGAAAAAACCATATCCCCCGAGGGCAACGGCCCAGGGGAATATGATTTTTCACTGGCGAAAAAATCTTCATGTCTCCCGAACATACATGCAATAATTTTTTTATTAGACCGAATCAAACACAATGCCGATGATATACAGAAAATCCAATAAATAAAGTAAAATAGAGTAAACATTTGATGAGAAAAATATGAAACAGGCATTAGTTACACCACTATATATATAAAGCGCTCCAAAAAATCCCTCGTGACAAGTCAATCTGATATACACACTATAGTAACATTCATTCTCCATTCATGGAAAGTCTTTTTCTAAATATTTAGATTTTACAATTTTACATCGACATAATTAATCAGATATAAACAGAGCAAACTCAGTAGTAATCATCATATTCGCCACATTGTGACGTCACAATCGTGGAACAAGATGTGAAAACATTCGACACAGCTCGGCTGATTACATCTAGATTTAGGGTACGGTAGTCACCCGAGGTGATCCGAATGCGTAGAACACGACGTTTTGTTGCAGGGCAAACACGACGGCCACGTGACTGCCGCGGCCAATCAGATTCCTTTTTACTTGTGATTATTTACGAGGGGTGATCAAAAAGTTCGCAAACTAATTCTCTATCTACCTATCTACAGTTCTAACAAGAATGAAATTTGTCACAAATATAGCCCTGAACATGTGCTTTATGCAGTATGAGTCATGTTGAAATGTGCGTCATATTTATGACGTCATGATGTTAAAATGACGTCAATATAGAGGCGACTGTGACGAAAATGGATGAGTCAATCGTACTTGAACAAAGAACTATAATAAAATTTGATGTAAAACTAGGTAAATCCTTCACGGAAATATACGATGATTTACATTAAAATTATGGGGAATGTGGGCTTTCAAAAGGTACAATAAGTAAGTGGATGAAACGTTTTATTGAGGGAAGGGAGACGGTGAAAGATGTTGATAGATCTGGGTGCCCGCTGAACGTAAGTACCGGGATAAACGTGTCTGAGGTTGAACAGTATGTGGTGAAAGATCGAATAGTTACGATTAAGGAAATAGCTAATGATCTTAACATGTCTTATGGAACAGTTCAAGAGATTTTAACGAGTAAGCTTAACATGCGGCGAGTTTGTGCGAGATGGGTCCCTCACCTCCTTCTGCCAGAGCAAATAAGGGTGAGAGTGAATGGATGCCGGTCCTACGTTAGTTGATATGAAAAAGAACAAAATTGTTTCATGAAAAGAATCATCACATTTGATGAAACTTGGGAACATTTCTATGAGCCAGAAAGTAAACAACAAAGTTCAATTTGGAAGCATCCTTCCCCGCCATCACCAATAAAAGCACGCGTAACCAAGTCAGCAGGGAATGTTTTGCTCATAGTTTTCTGTGACATCAACGGTATAATTCTAAATCACATGGTACCACCTAAAACTACAGTTACTGTGGACTAATATGCACGGGTTATCAAATCAGATTTGATGAGAGCAGTAAAGAGAAAGCGCCCAGATCTGATAAGATCTGCATTCATTCTGCACCATGATAACGCACCTAGCCATAAAAGTCGAGTTGTGATGGACACCATGGAAACACTGGGTATAGAAAACCTAATTCACCCCCCTACAGCCCAGATTTGGCAATTTGTGACTTCTGGCTATTTCCAGTTTTGAAAGATCACCTACGGGGAGAAAAATATGAGTCCCGGGAAGATCTTGGTACTGCTGTGAACAAGGTGATTGATAAGGGTCACGTCACATGATGGCTTGGACCACGTGTTTCGCGCATGGGCAGACTGATAGGAAAAGTGCATAAAAGCTAGAGGAGCCTACTTTGAAAAGAATAAACTAAAAAATTCACTTTGAAAAATATTTCAAAAGTTATTCAATTAGTTTGCGGACTTTTTGATCACGCCTCGTATATGAGGTTTAAAGATAAAAATAACGATAGGCGCTTTACATGCCACACATTTCTATCTTTTTAGAATCTGACCTGCTTAATGATAAAGTAAATTAATAATAATTTTACTCTGAACACTTCACATTATGCTTATCTTGTTCCGGCAGAAAAATGCTAACATTTTTTAAGTATACACTAGATAAGATATATGGTGAACGGCTTAAACTGGTCGACAAAAGGAAAGGACGGAAGAGGTAGCTCTTGTTTTTCCATCATGAACTGCAGGGCCAAAGATAAAAGACAAAGGGATACCACGAAAAATTCCAAAACTAAAAGCTACTACAAGAAATATTATTTTTTTACTCTTCTTGAGCAATTCGATCTAAAGTGATTTTAGTTTGAAATTTTCAAGGGCGTCAGAGTTTTAATTCAGTCAGGACTGTGGGCATGCAGAATCAAAGTACTGACAGTACTGAAAGACAGTATCAAAATAATTTTTTTTTTGCTACACACGAAAACAAAACTATTACTTTCTTCAGTTTGATACATAATCGCCCGCGTGGCGCAGGTGTTAGATCGTCTGCTCAAGAGTCGCGAAGTAAGGAGTCAATTCTTACGTCGCGGGTGCGAATCCCACTGTGGGGCATGGAGACCGACCCTTCTGATGAGACCGTATGAACCGAGGCCTTTGTTGCAGTAGCGACTGGTACAAAAAAGATCCCTTAATTCTCAAAGGCCCTGAGTGACGAGCATTAGACAAAATTTGTGGCCCTCCACCGGCAAGTAGTGGCGTCTCCATATGAGTGAAGAATTCCCGAGAAAGTCGTTAAGCAACATTCAATCAATCAATCAGTTTAATACGAACGTTTATGTTTCAGTCAATACAATTTCTAAATTCTTTCATATAGAGTAAATTTAATTCATATGTTCCCATGTTCCCAACGACTTCCGTTAACTATTAGACGGGGTCAAGGGACCCCGTATTAAAATTCGTAGGCAATTCAGTATCACAACGTATAGCTATTTGTAGGAAAAAACGTCAATAAACATTCTTTATAAAAATTAATTGTATTCACCATAGTATTTGCGAAAAGATGATTTAAACCGAATCAAGTAGGTAATATAAAAGTAATTATATAATTACCTAGACCTTCTGTAGCAATTATAAAGCTCATTCCAACACAGATAACATACAGTAAAAGGTCCATGTCTTCCAATGATCTTATGTGGCTTATTCAATCTGCTGAAAAGTAGTCCAATTAGAGAAATATTCAATTTATTTACTTGGTTTCCCGTTTGGCTTCTCTTTTTCCTTCCTTCCTTATAATTGTTTTTCAATTTATACCCATATAAAAAACAACAGAAAACATTTCGATACAAAGGTTTCAGGAAGTTTATTTAAAAAATAATGAATGAAAAAAAATCTACTTCATCATTTTTATTTGATACAAAATTGGATGAATAAAGTAACGAAGTAAACGGTGATTAAGTGGAGGTGATTTCTTTTTTTTTTCTTTAAGCCAACTGGCTCATCAGAGAAGTTATATATATATGATAATCATACTAAAAAAATTTAATCAAATGTACTACTGTAATAAAATCCATATTAATTCTGAAGTTCCAAATTTCACCGCACATGTGGATTCAGTATAAATTGCAGAAAGTTGTAATCCTTATGGAAAATAGGTATTTGTAATTTTTGACATACATATATTGATAAAAAAAAATAGATTACTGTTTTGAAAAAAAATTACAGAGACTTTATCAGACCTCATACTTTCCTATTTTACCTTCTATATAATACAAAATGTGTAAAAATGTTCAGGCAGTTGAATAGCTTTCATCGCTTTGAATCAGTATATAAAGTTTAATAAAAATATCTTGGATTTTTTCTTAAAAACTGAGCTTAACACTTATTTCAGAAAAGAAGGCCGAGTAACCTTGTATTTGCATATAACAAGAAAAAAACTCGCTTATAATAACTCAATTAAATCTGTATTTAATAAAGGTATCACTGTCTAGTTAGTACAGTATGCCAGGGTATCAACGATAGTGGCGAAACCCGTTATGCATTAAATTATTCCATGTTTCTCACTATCGTTGATGTCCCTGGCATAGTAAACTAAGTAGACAGTACAATAAAGTTGTAAGTTTAGACCTTAAAAATATTAACATAGATTTAAATTACACGAGGACTTCCATGCCAATTACACTGTCTAGTTCTTGCCTTCTGACTCCAAACACAAAGGATCCGCACGGGATTTACATGCATATTTGGCCTCCTAGCGTCAGGCATAGAGAAAGATGCGCACGAGTTTTGCATGCATACATTGTATTAGGCTTCCGTAGCTCCAGGCCTATCGCCCTGCCTAATTTACATTCTGGAAGAATTATTTAGAGATAAACTCCGCTAACTTTCAAAAAGTTATCACAAGAAAAAAATTAGAAATGGAAATAAGATTTAATCAGGTGAATGCAAATATCACCAAGGATTGACCTTAATTTCAAAACAAACATCAGTTGCAGACAACGGTGTTCATTAATCTTCATGTGACAAATAAAGAAAAGCCTCTTCATTTTCTGCAGAAAGCAGAATATTTATCCCAGAGGATTAATTACACTGCTCTCTCATCATTTTCTTCTAAATTTACAATTAGAGCTTTTTCAGCAATGGCAAAATGGTGATATTACCTGTTAAAACTGACAACATTAAGGTAGCAGTAAAATATAAATGATATTTTATATATCTTGCTTAAACAATTCAATAAAATCGAAATTCATTGTGTACGATATTTTAACCCAAATAAAGTATGAACATTATTTAAATCCATATTTCGGAGAATGTATACATCATTTAAAATTGACCGATCGGGATAATGTTCAATTAATCCGCAATTAAGAAAAAACTAGTGGTGCGTTAGCAATTTTATCTAGTGTATTTATTACCAACCCGTACATAAAGAACTATTCGGAACTGACCAAAGGACTGTATACAAAAAGGCAATATTCTTCACATTATTTTACATCATTTTCTAAGGAATAAAAATTTGGTGGAATAAAATAATGAAAAAGGCGGAGAATTGTGATAAATAGTTCCTATTTGTTTATTTTGTTTCAAATGCCCCCTCCCCCCCCCTTCAAAAAAAATCTTAGCAATCTGCACTTTTATACCTATCCAGTGATGTTTAAAGATTTCATTTATATTTAAGGACAAAACTATTCCCTAAGCGTGACATTTTTTTAACCAAAGTTCAAGTGTTATTTATATTAAATCTGTATCAGAAAATTTCATCGAAAGCAACAGGAGGCGTCCAGGAAACGAAATTGACTACTTGAGTTATATTTGATTAGTAGGAAATTCAATGTTTTGTTCCAATTTGATTCAGTAAGGAAGTTTCCACATTTTGTAAGCAGTGTTACACATCATGATAAGTCCGTATACTGTGGAATCATCAATGTCCGTGGGGGACCAATGTTCGTGGATTTCGTGGGTCACTCTTATTCACGAATTAACATCCTCACGAACATCTATTTCGTAAACATAATTGTCTATTGAATCTTCTGTATATACGAGGGTTGTCCGTAAAGTTCGTGGACAAGTCAAAAATTTAATAAAGGTTGTGTCATTGATATATATTATTGGTATATTTCTAATACTTTACTTTATGCGAATTAAATAATGGAAAATTTTATTCAATTTTAAATGCTTAATTAAAATTATGACTTCATTATTAGACTTGGAATGGAGACCCGGAGCACCGCAAAATTTTAATCAAAAAATATTGATCACTTTTTAAATTTCATTTTTATTTTTAAAAAATCTTGGGAAATCTGAAAGAATTTTACATTATGAGGTTGACAGAAGATATCACGTGAAACCCGCAAAAATTGAACATTCTAAGTCTCAAAATGGCTGAGCAATCAGCGTTAGAACTTATTAAAACAGGGTCGGAATCATTCAAAAAAAGAGATGTTTTTGGAATAAGTGGAGCAGTGAACAGTGATGAAATTCTGCTTTGACACCGGAAAAACACCTACAGAGACCAATACATTATGTAAACAAATGAGAAAACATAGTAAAAAGAAGTCGTTCAATAGTATTTAATTGGTATGTAATATTTTCGGACGGAATGAACAGTTTACAGGATGACAGGCGTGAAGGCAAACCATTATTCCGAGAATGCAGTGCTGTAAAATATGAATTTCGTAACGTGCTCATGTCGTATTTCCGTAAATGATATCGTCTTTACACGGACAGTGGCTGGATGATTACAGGATATGATACAGGCATTGTTAAATATTATTTCAAGAGTGAAACCTGAGCATTGTGTGCATATTTTCATGTCTGGTCAAAACGACATAAGAAATTGTATTGAGTTAAACGCTGACTATGTTGAGAAAAGTTACTAGTGCTCGTATTTAGCTTTTGACGTCGGTAACGTCAAGAAT
>PRKT01000144.1:972080-1024269 GCA_003671525.1 Saccostrea glomerata
TTTATGAAAATAAAACACATAATTTGTGAATATTTTTTAAATTTGTGGTTAAAATTTTCTTAAAACCAGTCACAACTGGGGAGAACATGTTCATTAATTATATTTATAAAAGAAATTGAAACGAAATGGCCAAATTTTAGAGAAATTAATTTTTTTTAATTTTGACCGATCCCGATCAGAATTAAACCGATCCCAACCATAATTGTATATTTATTGGAAATAAATACATTTCCCCAAGAACACTAGTCTGATTAAGTGTAATAAGGATTAAAACATTAATGAACCTGACAATAAAATAGATTTCTTCATTGTAAATACAGTAAATAAGCATTTTATTAATTTTGTATTAATTTTGATCGGGATCAGTTTAATTTTGATCGGGTTAGGTCCAAATGTTAAAAAAAATGATTTCTCTAAAATTTCTCAATTTCGTTTCAATTTTTTTTAAAAATATGATTGAAAAACATGTTGTCCTCAGTTGTGACTAGTTTTATTGTGATTTTAACCATAGGTTTAAAAAATATTCACAAATAATGTGTTTTATTTTCATAAATATTTTTTTATAAAAAAAATTTAAAAGTCTAACAATCCTTTCTTTAGATATTTTATTAGATATTAATATGATACATTCATTTACAGCAAACTTTTAACTCGAAAACATCTTAGTTGAATTTAATTAATTTTTTTCATTTTCTTTGAAAAAATACAAAAAAAATCATATAAAATAATTAAGAGCTAATATCGACCTTTCAATGCTAAAACCCTTGTTTTAAAAGGATAACTCAAAGATCTATAAAATAAAAAGTTGGTGTGGCATTCCACCTTAATATTAACTGGTTTCTACTTTTCTACTGGTTTATCTAAGTAATTCTTTAATTTTCATTACTGATTAAGGTCAGACGACACGTTCCTCAAAAATATATAATTTTTCCTAAGAATTCGTCATTGAAGTATAGGTACTCTAACAAGTTTCCTCACAAAAATTTAGGGTACCTTACCAGGCATTTGGCCAAGATACCAAGGGTCGTATTTCTTATATAACCCCTATGGCTAATCTTCTAAATGGCCTAGAACACAATTTTTGGTGTACTTATATTTAAAAATATTTTGAAAACAATGTAGAAACCAGAGGAGAATGACAAATTTGAATGATTTCTGATGTGATACCAAGATGTACAAAACATATATTTGAGGAACGTGTCAACTGACCTTAAATATAAGTTAAAAAGCTAATTACAGTAAATCAAATTCTTATAACAACAATAATATTTACTTAATACAAAGTGAGTTTTGTTTTGAATTATGGTGATTCCTGGTAATCTGTAAAAAAGTACAACAGTTATTTATATTTTTAACTGTTACACCTGTGTCCCGTAATTTGAAAATAACAGAATTTAAAATACTGCAAACAGTGTATCTGTAACCTGTAAATCTAAAGTGATAATATTCAATTACAACATACAATTTCAATATATACAACACACTGGGCGAGATAACTCTTGCTTCCAATTTCAATTAAAAATTTGACGTGACGTCAAATTAAACATTATTAATAAGACGTCATAATGACGCGAACGATGAATGAATCATAAAAGAAACATTGGATATGGAGTTTGATTGTGATTATGAGTTCCATACTCCATGATTATTGTTTCTTATTAATCCGATTAAACTCCGTAAAACGTAAGACAGAAAAGATCATCCCTTAATATTCATATCATTACATATACAATTAGTTCTGCTCTTGATGAAAGTGCAACATTTAATTAACGCTATATTGCAAAAGTTCTCGTTATGTACAATTGGCTACATAACATTCCAATTCAATAATTAATGGTCTATATTATAATTTGTGCATTCCCGATATAAATATTTTGTTCTTTATTATTTAAAAAAATAAACAAACGTCAAACATTTTTATAAAATGAAATGATCGATGTCGTTCTTAGACCCTCACTGATCAAAGAGGAACAAGTTTGAATTTGATTTTCTTTCTTTATTTACGGTTTTCTGCATACACAGAATCAAATGTATTTACAGGAAGACCTGATAAAATTCGATAATAATTATAATAATAAAGACCTAATACATACAATGTAAGTATAGAAATTGGTACAAAAAAATGTTTACTAGTACTGAAATTATCTGAATTCGCATTTCCTCCAATCAAGCAAATCTACCATCGAATCAAACAAAACGTTTAGTAAAAAAAATGTACGCATAAATATTAATTATAAATAGACGAAGAGTTTAATGTGTGATACATTGATGAACTGTTAATGACATGAAGACGAATAAGGAATTCAAACTCTATTTATATTTAGAAGCAACGAAATTGAAAGAATGAATACAATATCGTGAGGGGTGTATATGCATATTTAATGATATTATACTTTCGTGTATTTGAATCTGATTGGTCGAGAAAAATTTGTTAAATATCTAAAACATTAAAAATCAAAAACAACACTTTGTTCTCATCTTATCCAAAAGGCCTTTATTTGATAAAGCATTGATCTACACTACCTGATTTATAGAATGATTGAGACATTGATTGTATTTTGTTCTACCCTCATGTAGAGACATCAGCATATACCGGTGAAGGGCTTCAAAGTCAGACCTCAACTCGGAACTCAGCGCCACTGAACAGTGAGGAATCTTTATTGAGCAAGTTTTTAAGCTCTCATCCTTAGTAACTACAATTTGAAGTGCCTAGTTATTGAAGGAACAGTTACTTCCTATTTTTAACGTCATGTAAATCGTAGTAGAGGATCAGACAAACGACCTTCTGATTGAGGAGAGAGCACTATCAGATTTATAGAAGATACGACCAATTTTCTCCCAGCTGTTATTTTAAAGAAACAAGAAATTTTCTACATGCCACGAAACAATTAACCTTAATATTTCCTTGTCGGCCATAGGGAGTCCCATAACCCCTGCTTCTGTTTTTTCATGATTGTACAGTTTAGTAAACCTTCACTTAACAGACCCTGAGTGCCCAAAAGGACAAAAAGGGAGGAAAAACTAAAATTTTCAGGAATCTTCCTTGTCTATGGTAGATCATAAAGATGATGCTGGTACATCTTTAAATAACCTGGCAGTAGAATTCTAAATTCTTATTATAGTATTAGGAAGTTTTAAGTACTTCCTTAAATTTGTAAAGATTTTCTTGATAAATAAAAAAAAACTAAACATGGACTCTGTAAGAACTTTACAAATGTAAGTTTTTAATGTCAGCGATATTAAACTAATTTCCATGGTCACTGTATATTTCGTTGATAACTGCATGATGGCATATATAACACATGATAAAAAATCTTAATATTTGGTTTCTTCTATCAATTCATTCCTTCAAAAAATCAAAATACTGTTGCAGTGTAAATCGCATACTTTTGAGGGGTCACATTTTGGTTTAGGAAAATATATTTGTATATATGGATTTGATTTCGTGGTTGAAAGATTGTTAAGTAGAAATACATGTGAAAACTTGTATCTCTTGGTGGAAATAAATTCGTGGGTTTCTTCATACTTTGTAAACCTCGAAAATTAATCCTTAAGAAAATTATTGAGTTCACAGGAAGTTGAGAAAAGTTAAATTATCAGATGCATTTAAAAAATCGTTTATAGATAGAGATAGAAAAATTACAATTAATTTTTCAAAAGTAAATATAAATTTTATTATTTATAATGATAATGATGCATTTTATCATTATTTTATTAAATATAAAATTGGCATATGTATAAATCAAGAATAAAAGATTGCCTTAAATCATTACCAGGAGAACAGTCATACAGCACATATCAGAATCAGTGTTTGTGGGACTGTGTCGTAAACTGGGGGCCTCTCAAACGGTTGCCATGATGAGAGATGTTTCGGAACTCAGTGATATTATTGAAAATCAAGTGAGAATCAGTGAGGAATTCAGTACGATGTTGAGTGGAAGTAAAAGAGAAGAATTCAACCTGAAAGAATCAAATGTAGATTTTATGTTGTGGCCAAATAATCATCGTGTGATCAGGGATCAGTATTATAACACACAAAGACATACTCTGATCCTTTGTGACTGTTCTGATAGTCTACCAGGACCTACTTTGTTATATCTACTGTCACCAAGCTGGTACAGAAAAATTAAGAGGGTTTGTATTATAATGAATAGTAGACATCATATATCTAATTCTACATACAGAAATATCATGTGTTCTGAATCATTAGCTGTCTCCGCACCACATGGACCGTGTGTAAGCGGAAAAATGGGAACAAAAGAAACAAGAAAATATGATTCTGGCGTCTGTCTTGTTACTAGACGTATATAGAATATGATCATGCCTACTGCTTAGTTAGTGTCTTTTGGCCTCCCTCTGCCACATCGTGGATAGACAGATGCCAATCATGGCCCAGCCTCATGTTGATGATATAGTAAAAAATGGATGTCACTTCGTAGCAATAGGACATAAGCTAGGAAGACATGAAGATCATGAATGGAGAATTTCTTTTTCTCTGGCAGAACTAAAACGTGTATGCAATGAACCGCTGTCAATTTTTAACTTACGGCTTACTCAAAATACTCTTAAAAGAAATAATTAATAATGGTCTAAGTGACGATGATAAATTATTGTGTTCCTATCAAATGAAAACAGTAGTTTTCTGGGTGATTCAACAAAATACAATACCTCACTGGTGTGCACAAAACCTCCTGGCTTCTTTTTGGGTCTGTTTTAAACCTATCCTCAAATGGGTGTACGAGGGAATCTGTCCTAACTTTTTTAATCCAGATAACAACATGTTTTTGAGTAAAATTTATGGCAACAAACAACAACAATTATTTCTTAGACTGTATGGGTTGTATGAGAAGGTTTTAGCATCCCTGCTAGTGTACACAGTCCCTCCAATAGGTCTTATGTTATAAACGTCCTCCATAACCCCAGACTCCCAATCTATACAGATGAACATACTCTGATTTCTAAGGATGAAGAAGCTTCGTTGGATATAAAACTATATCATCAAATATATAACAAATGTTATATGTAACAAATGGAGCATACAAAGTTGTACGAAATGTCTACAAACAATAGAAAAGATGATAGGTTTACCTCTCCTGACACAGTATCAAGTCATTATGTTACAGAAATTTACAAGTGATATTCTTCAGAATACTGCTTTTATGTTACACATGTGAAGTAACACATCTGAAAACAAACTGAGGTATAAAGCTGACAAAATGTCCTGTCACATGCTGAAATTAGGAGCCAAGTTTGGTTTCATTACTGACATGGTGTACATAGCCATATATTATCACAAGACACTTAGATACACGAAAGCTTTATCTATTATACAGGTGATCAAGGTCAAGTTAGTACAGCCTTATGTGTTGTATAATTTAATTGTAGATATACACAAGTATACTGAAGTTTTAGGAGGACAGTCGTGGTCTACAAAGATGAGACAGGCTGTAGCAAAGGATATCAAACTACATAGTCATATCCATTATATCAGTGAATTGATACCAGCACAACAGTTTGCTCGAGCTCTAGAGGAGTTGGATTCTATTTATCCCACCTTTCACACTGTTAGACATGCTTGAGGTATTGTGTTACAGACATACAGACACAATGAAAGCACTAACAGTTCTAAATTATCTACAAACCCTACTTCACTATGATCAGGGACGGTATATACCTTTATATCTCAGAGACATATCGTGGCAGATTCTAGGGATCTGTCAACAGGCTATAGGGAACCTCCAGGCTGCTCAATACTCATACCACCAATCCCCCAGAAAAGAACCATTCAACAATATAAGCACAGCTACATAACTGAGACTACAGGAAATATGGCTGCGTTATCAATATATAATGAATTAAAATAAATATCAGGTTTCCTAATAACTTTATCTTATAGAGTCTATAATCTTTATCATGTATTTCTTGTGAAAGGTGTAAATCAATGCAAAATGAAACAAAGTTAAACTTTTAAATCTAGCAAAGACCAATTATAAGTTATTTTTATTGTAGTAAATTGTATTTTTTTTTTATTTTGGAAGAGGAAGTTGTTAATTTGATAATGAAAATACACACTATGGATTTGAGGAGTTATTTAATGTACACAATATAGAGTTTACTATTACAGGGTCAACCAGGATGACAACCAGACGATTTTTAAGGGTCCTCCACATCATGTTACATGTGACGTATATAAAGAAAAACTACTTTTACGTCCGGTTTTATTTCGTTTTTCCCTCGGGGAATTTCCTGGAAACAGCTTGTACGGGAATCTTCAAAAGAGAAAGTAGGACACTCAAAACAATGAACACATGGCATGGTCACGGAGTGACCAATAGAAAATGATGTCCTTTTTTCTATAAAAGACACGCACACGACGAGTTTATGTTATTACATCTGTGTTGAAAGGTGATATTATTGCACACTGATTTGTGTTTTTCGATAAAACATCATTTCACTGTGCATGTTGTGTTTATAAATATTGATAAATAGTGTGTGTTTCTAGTTTTCCTCTTTTACGTGTATTTCTGTCTAGTTCATTAGCCAATAATGAGTAACTATTACGGAGACTTACCAAAGTTTTTGAGAACCGGTCAACCGGAAAGATAATTCGAAAAAAGGAACTTTGATACCAATTATTTTGAACATATTTTTTTCTACATTAGTGCATTTTATTGTAATTCAATTGTTTGGTGTAATTTAATTCATTGATGTTTTCTTCGATACAAAGTGAGTTTCCCTTGATTTTCTCTTGATGTATTTGAGAGAAAATGAATTTTATTTATTTTTTATAAATTAAATTAATTTTTTAAAAAAATACGTTGCTCGATAAAACTAAACTTTTATGGTTATTCTGTGGGCATAAAAAATATACGATAGGGTAAGACAAAATTTTTGGTGCTTTGTATGAAAACGCCTTGGGTGGTTTTCTTTTTTTCTTTTTTGAAACTTCTGAAATTATTATTTTAAAAATTCCGTGTAAATTACATTTAAATCCCTGGTCAGTTTTTAAAGGTTGATATGCTTGTTAAAAGTAATGCTAAATAATATTAGAACATAAGCTCTATGTGTGTGTGGAGGACCCTTAAGATAGTCTAAAAAAATAAAAATGAATTTCACATTCAACATTTTTAAAAGAAAAAAAATACAATAATATTAAAAATATTCTACAAATTACACTGTACGTCGTACCACCACTTACGTCATATAAAATAGTATTTATTTTAATTTGCGACAGAATCCAGGTCAAATAAGTTTCTAACGATTGAAGGTCTTATCACAAGGAATTTACACAGGAGAAATCACAACCAATCAAACGTTATCGGTAAAAGGTTTTTGGGACAGACAGCCAACAGAGAGACAAACAGACCTATAGTGAGGACAATGAAAACAAATTTCAGGACATAAATGGGAAATATATTGTTTTTTTTTTCTCGTCAAAGTTATATTTAGTAAAGAAAGAAAATAATATAAGTATTTGTTATGCCTATGTAAACGAAGTTTCGGGTAATATATTTTTTTGCCTTGTCCCGTCTGTTTGTGTTTTATGACTGTTTATGTGTATGTCCGAAAAAACTTTAAACTTGCCTTTAACTTTTGAGAGGAAGCGTTATGACTTTCTTATTTCACAGGTGCATTCCTTGTTTAATATTGATGTAGCATAGTTTTAAAACTATATCTACAAATTTGTAGAGTGTATACAAGATGTATTAGCGTCTTTAATAATTCTTTCAAGCAATAAAATGTACAAAATCTTTGTAAAATTGTTTGAGGAAGGTGGAAGACGATGGTATAAAGCAAATTATTCAAAAATATTTTCATAGATGGACATATTGTCATTTGTGTAGTCTTGTGAGCTAGAATTATAGCTTTGGTTGTTACCCTTAAGATCAGATTCACAACAAACGTAATGCATGTTTTCTATATTTGAAACCGATTTTCTGCTACTTTCTTCTTGAGTTTTCTGAGTTCTGTTTTGTTTTCTTTTCTTGCACACAACACGAACTACCAAGTATACAAGAGTGACGACAAAAAGGGCTGACCCAGAGAGGGTAATGATGGATGGGGTCTTCACAATCCAATTATCTGTTTAATTATAAAACAAAATATATATCTATGTATAAATCCGTTTCCTTAAATAATAATCAATGAAAATGTTATGCATTACATCAATAACAGGGCTTTAAAAGATGTTCAAAAAAAGGAGATCATCAAAGTCTCTGAATTAAAAGACATAAGAAATCGATTACAGGTTAATTTTAGGGGAAGGACATTCCTCTCGAATCCATAAAAAAATCAAGGCATTCAGTGTGTCCTTAAATCTTACCACACTATCAAACTATTTATTCTCTAATGTATATTCACTAAAGGATATAAAAGGAAACTTTAATTTATTTAGAACAACTAGAATCTCTTACCTTCAAGCACCTCTGCAGAGAACACTAAAAACAAAAAAAAATAAGCGTTTAATAAAAAAAAAATATTTTACATAACATAATAAAATACCATTGCACTATATATATTGTTTTGAGAAACGTGTAAACAATTTAATAATAAAGTAGATTTTTTCTTTTAATTACATAATTTTTCTTAATTAAAAAAAATAAAAGGTAAATTATATTACGTTTGTGACATAGTGCTCCGCTCCATCCGGTCTCACGGCCATTCCCGCAAGTTCCATCGATCTTCGCCCCTATGCAGACCAGATGGGTAATTATATTAGTCAAATTATATTAAATAGAGACACTGAGATATCCCTGTGGGAGACCCATAAGTAGAGTAGGAGACCCATCGACGGGAAAACTTATGGGAGAATTTATGGGAGTTACAGTTTATTATTAAAACTATATAGGGCTTATAGAATAGGTATAAATAAATTATATTAAATCAAGGAAAGTATATTTTGGTACAAGTAGCTAATTTTTATAATTATTTTGGGAGATTTAGATATTACCTACGGGTTGTGGGAGTGACTTCACTTTATAAGAGGCTGATATTGTATTGTGATTTTTTATTATAACAAAACTTACATTTAATTGTACATAGTGTAAATAAATTTTATTTGTTGAACTTTTATCCTGACTTAATTATTAATTTATAAGTTAACATACGAGAGTGGAAAGCCCACACAGTTGCCCCACTCTCTCCCGAGGTGGGAGGCGCAACACATTTATTACCCATAAATGACAATTCTATAAGAAAAACCCTTGAAGTTCAGTTTGAAAAGCCTTTCCTATTCTAATTAACTTTTCTTTGATATCTAATTTTGATTTTTAAATATGATGCTTAAGCATTTTATTTCGCATTTAGTTGCATTTCGGGGGATTATCAAAGTAAAAAAAAAACTTAAAGTGTTTGAACTTTGACTCGTCAATTCTGAAAAATGAAATTAGTGAAAATACTTTCATTGAAAAGATTTCTTTTTACCAAATCGGTACCAAATTAAAAAATACACAAGAACATTCGGGAATCTATATATTTAGTCATTTACATATAAAGAAAAATATTTGTTCATTTCCAAGATTCTGAAGCATACAAATTTTAATGAAATGTTTTGGGTTTGTTTCTATTGCACATAAAAGGAAAATATGAATGGACTTAATGCAAAAGAAAAAATATACGATTTTTTTTCAGATATCAAGTTACCGTACAGGGGATTAATTTCACGGGTTGTAATTTTCACGTTTTCCTCTCATCTGATACGATCGCGGTTTCTTGAATCGGTTTATTATAGAAGTGACCTCCCTTGTCTTCATAGATTTAATCCATACCATTGCTATATATAAACGACATTTATCTACGTAATGTCTTTATTTCACGAACAACAGGGTAGGTTAATATAAAATTGTTATATATTAGATATAATAAATAAAACATGCAATTGACAATCAATTAAAACAAGTACAGTTTTCGAACGTCCTTGAGTGTAAACGCAAATGACTTTCCTATATCATGCTATTACGATGCGTTCATGTGCATCCTAAGATCTTCAATACAACGCGGCGAAAAACCACTGGACAGCAATAAATGTTTTAATGAAGTCCAACGATCGGCATAATATCCTTCCACATCTTCAGAAAGTTCTGTATTCATTTGAATGATTTTAAAAACCAAATTTTCGAAATAAAAATTAATTTGAATGATAATGCCGGTAACAAATACACGTTGTAACATAATTAGTTTCGCACGGGTAATCAAAACCCATGGCCCACGTGTTTTGATTGAGGAAACATGTAGCGTTGGCTATAAAAAAAAAAACTTTTTTGACAAATACAGGTTATTATCTGCTGATTGGAATTAATGTAAAAGGCGATAATTAAAATAATTGAATGACAAGTACTACTCGTAAATACTAAAATGGTCATGAACTGCACGTACATGTATATTCACATACCGTAGTCAATATATTCTCAAATTTCAAAATAAAACATGGAGATAATTGAAAATTTATTCACTGTTTCTTGAATTCAATGTTGTTTATGAACTTGAATTCATTGTTATTGTGATGACTGTATGATACGTGATTTTGAAGGATATTGTTGACACCCTTGTCACATCTAATTGTGAATTAATTGTCAATATCCTTCCTCGGGTTAGAAAGTGGTCGTTAAACAAACCATGTATTTGTGTACTAAATCAAGTGGAAGAAAAATCTACATGTATTATGGCAAATTTCTTCATTAAGATGGGTAAATAACGATAAAAAATGTAACGGTTATTATATATCAATTAATTTATTTATAATTAATTTATTTATTAATAAAACATTTAAATATGAAGCAGATGTGGTCTTATAATTTTACCATTACAGGTTGGACTTTGCCAATTGTCTTCACACCCTTGTGGACAGATTCCGGTGTGCTGATCACACTGGGTCCCATTCATACATTTTCCACATAAATTCTCACAAATGGTTCCATAATGTCCGGTTACACACGCTGTAAAAAAGGCTTTTTCTGATATAATCAACCTTTATATCTTTTTCCAAGGAAGTAAATATGAAGTCATAATTTCGAGTATGAAAAGAAGTAACAATTCTTAATTTGAATCTCTATAATTTGTCCGTTTTTGTGCAAGGATATGAAAGAACATAGACATTATTTAGTGTAATAATTATCAATAACAGAAATTTTGACCTGCTCCAATATCAAAGTTTCGCTATGTAAAAAATCTAAATTCTTTCATTTGAAGCATTAACCTTCGCCAATATACAATGTATGATGGAGTCTCAAATGAGTGGAAATTTCTTGCAAGGGACCAAAAAAAGCAAATATTTTTTCCATGCTTTAATCAACTCCGGTTAATACAACCTACAACAATAGGATGACATCATTAATGTATTGTTACATCCATAGATACATGAACCATTAAATGCATCACACAGTTGATCACGGCATCTGGGATTGCAAAGCGTGCAGTTTTCCCCATAGTGTTGCAAAGGACAACCTAAAAATATTTAACATTAAATCGGCCAAGGAATCAAGTGGAAATCAATTGAACAATATTATGAAAGTAGATATCATACATTCATAAGATTTTAAATATATATGCACTGGCCTTTGAAACAATACATGAAGGATACATACCCATCACAAATACTTCACAAATTTCAATGGTAGCAAATGCTTCCTCGTATCCTTTGCAGTTAGTGCTAATGGGAGGATCCTTTGAATTATACAGAGCTATTCCTTTGGTCACTTTATTTACGTTTATAGTCATCTCTGGAAGAGGACAGGTAGATGTGTCTTGGATGTAGACTACGTCTCCGGAACTAGGCGTTGGGGTATAGGATGAGTCATTGAACACAAAAACAGAAAATCCTACATGTCGATTCACAGCTGGAAAATTGAGTAAAAGACAAATTTTCCTGCATTGTAAAATTGGATAAGTATGATGATGGTGTATTTAAATAAAAAATTAGGAAACCAAAAAAACAAACAATTTTTATCAACATGAAAACATTCAATTATTTTTTTGTGCGTGTTGATAAGATTGGATTAGACAAATATCTGTGTTGAAATTTGGCTTGGTCAAACAACTAAAATTCCATTGTGATTTATATTAATTTTCATCTTTTATTAAAGCAGAATTTAACTCATTAGGACGAATTTTCAAAGGAGAGTAGCCCTTACTTGATTTTCGGAAAAAGATTTCCAAAAAAGCAACATTGGCCAAGCGTTTTAATGGAAATTTCCACCAAGCCGTATGAATTCGGTTTTTAGCAAGGGTTATACTGCACGTCTCTTCACCTAGGTCTTCTTCAAGATAGCCATCCACTGCTTTATCTGCTAAATACAGGTCCGGTTTCCTGTAGGATTCACTCTGTATGGGTAAACCGGAATACTCCGAGAGGTTAGCTAAGTTTTCTACAAATAAAACATACAGAGATAACGAAAAGTTTATAACTATCACAAACAACTTAAACATCAATAAGTGTTCGAAAAATAATTCCAAGGACATGCCTTTATGGCTCTCTAAAAATGTTCACAAAGAAAAGCAAACAAAAAGATCAGCATATTTTGAAAAAAAAAATTAATTGATATACTAAGAGGATAAAAAAAATAAAATGTTGACATTTTAATTTGAATTTATTTGCACCTAATTCCTACTCTGATGTTTTGGTGGTTCGTCTTTGTTCTGCTCCTGTTTTGAATTGTTTTATGGATTTTTGATCTGGGATACTGTTCGTTATCTCCATATGTTTCACTGTACAAAATAATTACCGTAGCATCTTTTTTTTTTTTTTTTATTGGCTTTCACAAGTACACAAAGCAGACTATATATATATATATATATATAAGCAAAGCATATAAACACATTTACACAGTAAATGTCTTGATAATTTCGTTCGTTTACAGCAGTACAAAGTTTACTTGTTTACGTGAAAGTTATTTCATTTTTTTAAAAGAAAAAAAAGGGGGGGGGGATCAGCAGCAGTAGTACAAAAATGCCTTCAAATGTTTAATATCAATTAATGTAAATCCTTAAAATTAGCATATAATTACATTTTACCATAAAAATAAATGATTTTTTTTTTTCAAAGTACGTCACAGATTTTTTGCCAGTGCCTTTCATATTCCATATATTTACAACTTTGTAATAACAACACCTTTTCTATAAAAATTCTGTCTATAATTCTCTTTATTAGGATGTCAATACTTAATTTTGGAATACTTTTATATTTACTAGCAAAAATAAATTGCTTTACAGTAAGTATTATCAAGTTTTGTAATTGACATATATTCCTGTTCTCGTATTTACCAAAAAGTATTGCTATTTTATCAAAACTACAATGCATCTCAAATTTTTCCAAAACCCATTCTTCAATCCTACACCATAAATCTTTTACTTTGAAACATTCTACAAACAAGTGGTCGATTGTTTCTATGTCACTTAAACAAAAAGTGCAAGCTGGTGAGTCAATCAACTTCAATTTAAAAAGATAATAATTTGTTGGAATAATTCTGTGTAATATTTGAAATTGGAGCCAGTGAAATTTGGATTCCTGAGTAACTTTGAAAGGAAGTTCAAATATCTTATTCCAATCTGCTTCATCAAAGAAAACATTATTTTCATTCCATTTTAAAAGAGAACTGATTGGCTCTCTCTTATTATTTATAAATATTTCATACATATCTTTACACCCTTTATTACTTCTATAGAAAATAAAAGTTGAATTTGGAATATTTGGTCCAATAACCTTTAATCTTTTAATGTCCTCTATTCTTGCATACTTCAGTCTTTTTAATATAGCCATCTTAAGACCATTATATTCAACAAAATTTGTTTTCACTTTTAAATTCACTATGGTATCAAAGCTTAAAAAGTTACCATCATTATCAAAAAGGTCATTTAAAAAGACAAAGCCTTCATCAAAATAGCTTTTCCAGAAAAAAGATTTTCTGTTAATCATTATATATGGGTTATTCCATATATGTTCTAATAACACATGTTTGTTTTCTTGGTTTATATTTATAAGTCTTACCCAGGAATTAAGGACCTCTTTCCAAAAGTTGTTTGTTAAATTCTTTGCTAAGTTTAGAATGTAATCTGAGCCCCTTATCCACATGCTTTCAATGTCTGTTTTTAGTTCAGCTTTAAACAACTTTACCCATTTTGCATCTGAGTGAATAAGTCTTCTAATCCAACTTGATTTAAGTGCAGAAATAAATTCTGTGTAATCTACCATTTTCAACCCTCCATATTTATAATCCTGAATTATAACATTTTTCTTTATCTTATGTATTTTACTATTCCATAAAAAATGAAACAACTCTGTCTCAAACATTTTTAGAAATTCGGGCTTAGGATTTGGTAGTGTAAGAACCAGATGATTTAGTTTTGGTATTATAAGAGTTTTAATTACTGTTAATCTACCAATTGGGGTAAGTTTCCTCATACTCCAACTGCATAGCAGTTTTTTAATATCATTTAATTTTGACATGTAATTTAATTCAAGCATTTCCTCCAGATTAACTGAAAATTTTATTCCTAGCAGATCAAAATTTGAATTATCCCAATCAAGCTTCCACCGAGAATGGTGAAAAACTTCCTTGGAATATTTCTTACTTCCAATCCAAACCATTTTTGTTTTTAAGAAGTTAATTTTTAAACCCGAAATATTTGCAAAATAATCTAGTTCTCGTAGAATACCATCCATTGAGGTAGGTGAACCATCTGAAATAAGGGATGTATCATCAGCATATTGTGAAAGTTTATATTCTTCGCCTTCGATTGTTATGCCTTTAATGTCTTTATTATTTCGAATAAGAATTCCAAGTATTTCTGCACATAACAAAAAGAGATATGGTGAAATTGGGTCGCCTTGTCTACAGCCTCTTTGAGGAAATATATAGTCTGAAATAATACCATTTTGTATTACACATGATTTAATACCACTGTAGAAAGTCTCAATCCATTTTTTAATGGAGGGCCCAAAGTTGAAAAAGTCCAATGTTTGATATATAAATTTCCATGAAATTGTATCAAATGCTTTTTCAAAGTCTATAAGCATTAGTAAACCAGGTACTTGGTTTAATTCTGTATAATGCATCAAATCGTATATTAATCTAATATTCTCCCCTATGAATCTTCCTTTAATAAATCCAGTTTGATCTCTATTGATTAATTTATCTAATTTTGTTTTCATTCGTTCAGCAATACAACCTGAAGCTATTTTATAAACTACATTTAGTAGACTAATTGGCCGCCAGTTTTTTAAAAACTGTTTTGGTTTTCCTGATTTTGGAATACAAGTTATAATTCCAAGTTTATTTGACTCTGTAAAATGTGATAGATCATATGAATTGTTTATTGCTCTTGTAATAAAAGAACCTATATCTTTCCAAAAAAATTTGAAAAACTCGCAAGTAAATCCATCGGGGCCAGGACTCTTCTCATTTTTCATTTGTTTTAGGAAATTAAGAACTTCAGAATTTGTCACCGGACCTTCAAGGCTATTTGATTCTTCTTTACTTAACTTGGGAATATCTTTATAATTTTTTAATTTCTCATGAATATTTTCAGATTCAACATTTTCCCTTTTTTTATATAAACTTTCATAAAAAACCTTTGTTTCCTCTAAAATATCTTTCTGAGTAGAAGCAACTGATCCATCATCTCTTTCTATTTTTGGAATTTGCTTACTGACATAATTTCTTGATTCTAAACTAATAAAGTATTTTGATGGTTTTTCTCCTTCCTCAATCCACTTAACCTTTGACCTGATACATTGTCCTTTAAACCTTTTTTTTCTTATTTCTTCTATTTCTGTTTGTTTTTCTGCAAGTTCATTTATTGACTGTTCTGTTAAATTTTGTTCTAATTCAAATATTTCTTTTTCTAATTGTTTTTCTCTTTCATTTGTTTCTTTCTTTTTGTAAGTGGAATAAGAGATTGACTTTCCTCTTATTTCCATTAGTAAAATATCAAGAAAAAGTTGATCACTAATAGTAAATTGAATATCCTCATTATCTAGACAGCTAAGTGTTTCCATTTTGTAAACAGGGCAGACATACTGAACTTTGACCTCTTCAATCTTACATTTTATCTTTTTAACAAATTCCTTATCAGTTAGTATAGAGTTATTAAATTTCCAGAATCCTCTTCCTTTTATGAACTCATTTAATTTACAACTTAACACAACTGGTGAGTGATCAGAACGATAACTATTCTCGTAAGTTACAGAAGGAGTCATAGTGAACAAAGATTCTGATATTAAGAAAAAGTAAAGCCTAGCTTGTTTAATTGGGTTTTTTCGTCTCCATGTAAATCTTTTTAAGTTTGGGTTATTTTCACGATATATATCCTTTAGGTTTAAAGCATCCATAATTTTTAAAACTTCAAGTCTTGATTTTGGATTATTTAAATTTTTGTAGTTCGTTGAATCAAACTCTTTATCAAAAATTAAATTGAAGTCACCTGCAATAACAATGTGTTGAGAACAGTTTATCTCCTCTATTTTATTAAGTAAACTTAGAAAAAAGTTGGGTCTATCACAATTTGGACCGTATATATTTATCATTAAAAAAGGTAAATCTTCAATGAGGACATCTAAAATAAGATAATTTCCCTCATTATCCTTAAACTCGTTGCATATTTTTACTTCACAATTGTTATTAAATAAGATAGCAACTCCTCTTGAATTAGATTTAAAAGAACTAAAAAAAGCTTTATACCCCCACTGTGTTCTTATCATGTTCTCATCTTTTTCCACAAAATGTGTATCTTGAAGAAAATAAACATTATATTTCTTAGCTTTTAGATTTTTGAAAACATCACCTCTTTTATCTATATCCCCCAGGCCTTGGCAGTTTACTGACAGTATATTTATGTTATTTTCCCTATGTTCCATAAATGTCTGTGTGATGATAGAAATAATGCTGACCCCCAGTTGTCAAAAACAAATACATGTATATGGAAAAAAAGTTGAAAAAAAGTATGAAAAAAAGACATGCCTCTTGTTGTTGATTATTTGGAGGGGGGATTTTACCAAAAACTTTTTTAAAGTTATGATAATAAATTGGAAGTAAGCACATTTATAAAAATCAATAATGCTAACGGATTGTAGAGAATACTATGCACAAAGACTTTTCTATTTAATAGAGAAAAAGGATATGAGCATAGAAAGTTATGATAAAAGTTTAATAACTTAAACAATAACAGAGCAAACTCTGGTTTTAAACAAATCATAACTTGACTATTTTGCATCAATTAGATAATGTATATTTGTTTGATATTATGGAGACTATGTGCATAGATTCCCCCATTGTTATGTGGTATTTAAGTCAAATAATATATTCACATATTATGTTGACACCAGGCAATATTTGAAATGAAAAGAAAATTGTTTACCAAATGCGAGAAACAAAACAGGAAATACCACATTTCAAAAAAAGCCGGAATAATTGGGTAGAAAATAAATATTCCGGAATATTTCAATAAACACACCTGATGTTTATTTCACTATGAAACACTGTTAACGGTAATAAGATTGGTTCAAGATAGTGGTCCACTCAAATAACAGTCGGAATTCACCTTTTATACAAGTTTGAAAGTTATATCAAACTGAGACAGGTAACTTCTTTGCAGCACCGAGACCTGCTTCCTTAATGTGCGAGAAGCGACGGGGTCCGATGTTATTTCCGTGCCATCTTGACACAACTACAAGTGCATTGTTAATTTCGTTATCGGCCAGCGTTTTTAATAACAACCTACCGGCTCCATGCTCTCCATCGTCATTTGAACCTTCGTGCACCACTCCATCACTACTCGAGAAACGGTAGGCGTAGCATCTTGTTGCAACTGCAAAGAAAAGTACAAGATACACTGCCTTAAAGAATGCGTCCATTTATCCCCAGGATATCATTTTCCTAAAATATAAAGAAATTAGTATTAGAATTTTGTTAACTATCAGAAAACTATAAACTTTTAAATCAGAACGGAAATTAACTCATTCATTTGACAAGAATCCACACATTCAAAAGAAAAAAAACAAAGAAAACTTTATAAAAACACACAAAGTAAAAAAGATATTTCTATCAGATGCAAAACTTACCGAAAGCAAAAGGAATAGATTCGAACACGCTTGCTCTTATGCTTCAATCCTTTATTATCATTGCTCTCTTCTATTATTTAAACATAACTTTATGGTTTGTTAATCGGAAAAAATGGATTTGAAGTATTTTCCGACGACATATATTTCCTGCTCTGTACATACGACGAAACTTATACCATATATAATGTTTTTCTGATGTCCTTTTGCAGACAACATCCCTTTATATTTGCAGGAAGGATAAAACACTCAATTTTGATAGATTACATCAAGCCAAAAAATAGTGATAGGGATGTCCGTCTGTCTGTTACGCTTTGGGATACCCATCCTTCATCCGTACCTCCTCTTATACCACAGATTAACTGAAATTTTATGAGACTTTCACAGAATCTTTTTTCACAGAGTGTTATTGTGAACCCTCTATTGTACTTTTTGAGCAGACACGTTATTCAGGTTTTCCATTAGCAAAACAGGGACTCTGCCATTCTTTCTGCATATTGAATGGTTCCCACCTCTTATCCGCAGCTCATCCTATAAAACTGAATAAAATTTATCGATACTTTCAAAATCTTCATTAGATAATGTTATTATGCATCTTCTAGTTTACTTTTTGATTTGACATTTATTTCGAGTTTACCAGAGCAAGACATGGACTTTTCCATTATTATCTAAATGGAAGAGAGGTAACCGTATTATTTATAAGTAAGCTCATTGTTCACAGTTCCTCGATTTTTTTTGTAATCAGTTCTATTTATTTAAAAAAATTATCGCATTCATAACACTTTTGTTTACAATGTATAGAATATGATTAGATGAATGTGATAATAAAACATTCAAAACAATAAACAATTGCTGAAAAAGCTGGATGATTCTATCATATACATGTATTTAATTGTAAGTTAGTACTCATTGTTTATATATTAAGTAAACGAACAAATATGAAAAATACGTTTTGGAATCTGATATTCTTTTCAAGTTCACTGAGATATAACGAGTTGACATAGCCTATTATTTTTTTAATTATTAAAATGAATGTAAATTAAACATAGATTTAAACTTTTCTCTCATATTAATCTTGTTGATCATATTTATCTCGCACATATATAATACCCTGGACGTTTCTCTTCTAAAAAAAGTACAAAAGAATAGTAAGGTAGTTTGGGTATAGTCGGGAAAACTCGGAGTACTTTATATTTGAATCTATGCACGTTTCCTCGGATGAAAAATAACCATTTTTAGGACATGAAAGTCCTTGAACATTAAACACGCATCAATTTTTGTCACAAACATCCCTGATGCTTTTACAAGAATTATTTTCCCCCATATATTCTATTTTTATGAAAAGCACCGGATGCACAGCTGACTTGGAATGTTTTTTGTGCTTAGCACGGCAATATTTATTTAAGTAAGTGTGTATATTATGGTCTTCTGAAATTTATCTTCTTTCCTGTTTTACGAATAATATTATAAAGCATATACTGGTATTTGTTATTTTAGTAACAGTTTCGATGGCCTTACTGAACGGCGTGTCTTCTAAACATTGTTAAGAATACTTAAAGTAGTTGGCTAGGAATGCATACAAGATCTGTAATAAGATTTTAAAAATCAGTAATACAAGATTAAAGGCAAATAAAATGGTTCTTGTGAAATTGTAAGATAAAATATTTTAATTTATTATAGCGACATTAAATTGTAAAACAAAATGTACAAACTTTATATAAAGTTAAACCTTTATTTTTACATTGATTCAGTACAGAAATATCATTAAGAATTTCAATCCAGATGTGTTATCAACCTTGTACGATTTGACACACACTACATCAGAACAATATACTATTTTATGGGTATCAATAAAGTAAATCAGGCTATTATAATGATCACTATAGACACTAAATTTTTTGAACTATCTCTTCAGTATCAAATGTTTACCATAAATAACTTCAGTTATCATAGTGTCAAAGTGATCAATGAAGTTTTCTGAAATTATCTATAATGTTCTATAGTTTATCATGAGTATTACCAAGTACAGTGGGGAATGTACCTGGTGTTCTTCTACAGAGTTTCAAGAAAAAAAACCCTGTGTAACAAGTGGAGTATTTGAGGAAAACATGTTTTCATCATATCGAATAAAAAAACAAACTCTCTCATTCGTTATGCTATGAGAATTACAAGACTCTAAGATGTCTTCCCTGCTCACATTCGTTCTGTCACGATTCTTTATCGTCATACATTATGGGTAGTTGTAAATCTAAGAAGTCCCCTATAGGGTTTACCTGCCCAACGTGTCGGCGAATTCAGAAAATGGGTAAGTCTGTACCCTGTTAATACCATTATAATGAAACTGGTTGCTTCAGAAACATTGCGCTGTCTGTATGAGAGATAATGAAGAAGTAGTGGCGGTTGACTACTGCTTGGACTGTAATGAAGAACTCTGCAAAACATGTTCAAAGTGTCACACAAAAAAGGACTGACAACCCGTGACCATAAGATGTGTTCTTTAAGAGAACTTCAATCGAAAACAATTGCTTAGTTTTCCATGTCAAATTCGATATGTTCAAAACACTGTGATAGACCAGTTGAACTCTTTTGCGACGACCACGGAGTTCTTTGTTGTGGGTTGTGTGGAGGACTGAACATGAAAAGATGCCTGAATGTTAAAAGAACGCTCTGAAGGAACTGAGAAAGCACGATATAGATGCATTGGTCATGATATAAAAACACACCGAAAAGAACGGGTATCATTTAAGAAAAATCTAGAAGCAAAAATTACCAAACTAGAAAACATTTCACATTCAATGCGTGATATGCTAAGAGAATTTCGAATGAGTATTTAAAAGGATTGGAGAGAAATGAGGAATACGAATTGTGTAGATTAGACAAGGTAATTGCATGTAAAATATTAACATTGGAGAAAGAAATAAATTCACTATCGGAAAAATTCAATGCAAGTAGCACTTATCATCTCTGACACGTGATTGCCAACAGAGAGATAAACACTTTGACACGTTATCAAGCGTCAAGCACGCGTCCAAGATGTATGAACATATAAAGGCAATGAAAAATGAAGAAAAAGAATTGAATGTCAAGGCAAAACCTTTAAATAGATTCGACGAAGTAAATAATTTATGCAGCAAATCTATTATACAGCAGATGTGCTAAAGTTTGTTTCATGGAAATCAGTGGCCATGTAAAATGTAATATGTAAAATGGATGTTAAAATTTCAGAAGTACACAACAAAGACGTTGCTAGAGATAAAGAAGAAAGGAGCTTGTACGATGGAACTGTTCTACCAAACGGACATTTCACAATGGCGGATAGTAGTAACAGGCAATGCCTTATCTACAGCAAAACAATTATCTTCCTAAAGAAAACGGAGATTGATTTCCGACCCTGATAAGAAAAGAGTTATTTGTAAGCTGCCACGGAGAGAAATACATACAAGTTATGTAATTAGGCGAATTCAAAATATTAAGAACTATCATGACAGTTACCGGAAATTGCTATGGATTAGGAATATGTAGACGTTATTTAAATGATATTTGTTCCGATGCCATTACTTAACTAGATTGTCATGGAAAAGAAAACAACAAAATTCCAACAGAAAAGGGCGTCTTTCATTTGATTGTGAATCATGAAGGTCATATTGTTTACAGTGGGTGATTTTCTCACATTGTCACGGCCATATCACAAGATGGAAATGTTTTATGGAAGTATAGCAGCACATTTCTTGCAAGACCTTCTGGATTTGATATTGACTCAAAAGGAAACATACATGTGGCTGGAAAAGACAGCAAAAATATTCACATTCTAAGTAAGGACTTATCAAATGTTACCATCGTCGAAAATATTTATCCTCCTTTATTCTTAAAAATCAACGAAAGATAGAAAAAAATGTTTCTTGATATCATACGCGCTGAAACTGAAAGAATATGATATGGAGACGCCAGGGTGGATAACTTAAACTAAATTACATGTAATCAAAAGAGACATTTACTTTTAGATTTATATCCAGTTAGGAAGTTTTGTCCATGTATACCCTTTTACATGATCAATAAAAGAACTATTTAAATAAACCTAATTTGGCTTCAAATAGGCAAGTCATTTTGGATTCCATCAAATTTACTTTAGAGCTGAAAGGAAATGTTGAAATGACAATGTTTCTTTTGGAAATGCCACAATGCAGACATTTAAATTGAAGTTATCTGAAAAAAAATCCAAAATGTGCAATAGGATATCATTATTATTTACTTGATAATCACTTACTATTACTTAAGTGAAACATTTCTTTAATTTCCATTGACAGATTTTGTTAAAGATGAACACATGATACACCTTTTTTAGTACATGCAATGTAGATCTGTTAATAAAAATAAGCTATACTATTTAGAAATTTTTAAAAAGACATATTTTATATGTAAATGTTACAAATGAGTTAAATATGTTTCTTGGAATGATCAATGTCTGGTTAAAATATTTAAATAGGAATAATAACGCTCAGATATGGGACGAGAAAGAAGGAAAAAAATTTCAGTATGAACCATATTTAATACAAAACTGTATTTTCATAGATGAGTATTTTTTCGTTTGTATATTCTTTTTGTGTCATATCATTATATTTATGGACATCCCTCGCTAAATCCGCTCGACCACTGATGTAACGCACAGTGTCCTCGTTAGGGTCCGATTCCTTGCTACATTTGTCCTCACTTTCCTTGCTTAATCTTTTCCACTTTCTTCGTCTGCAGAGTATCTGAACCCCAAAGCTGACAAGGGTGACAACAAACAGCGTTGAACCAGCGAGGCTAATTAAAGACGGGGTCATCAAAACCCAGTCTTCTGTAAAAATTCAATGTTCATTTATCAATATATTAATAAGTAATTATGTTATTTTTTCTCTTTTCTTGTAATATGTTATTTAATAAGTATCTCTCGTGGAAAAATTATATGAATTATTTAAAACAGATATTTTGTTATTATAAAAGAAAGTAGAATTCAATTATACATGTATACTACTTTAAGATAGATAAAGATTTACATTTGGAAGAAAAATGACGTTTTTTCAGTAAATATTAAAACAGAAAACTTTTAAAAAGTGTTCAATTTCTATTTCTTCTTGAAACTATTCTCTATTCATATATCAAAGCAATATACTAAGTTTGATTTAAAAACACTGCCCTTAAAAGCGATAGCTAGTTATTCGTTGGGTTAGAAAAGATATGAAATTGTTTTTAATAAAAGTTTTTTATTACACATTTTTTTATTTACATGTGTTGTGAAGAAAAACTTTTCTTACCTAATGCCACTTCTGATGTGAAACCTGGTATTAGATTTAAATTTAGAATTAACATGTTTATATATGACAGAGAAAACTATTTCCTAAGCGGGAAAAGATAAATTGAATTTAATAATTACTTTTTAAATGCTCCATCTTAAAATCATTTCATCTGAAAATTCTTTGGATTGTGAGATTTATTCTTTAATTTTCAGTACGGTTTGCATAGAATGTTTGTTTTAAATAAAAACAGTTACTTTTCATGCAGAGCGGTTCGCTCCATCCCGACTGACAACCCCCCTCACATGTCCCATCTGTCTTTGAGCAGGGTGTGTTATTTCTACAGTGACCACAGTTAAATACGCAATTTGGCCCATATTTATGATCTTGACATTCTGAGAAAAGTGTAAATTCAATCGTTTTAGAAATATAATCTCTGTTGCTTTATCTTAAACTAACAAATGCATCAATAATCTAAAACAAAAAGCATGCAATTAGCAAAATTGCTTTTTTATATAAAACTATGTTTTCTTCAAGAATCATTCTCGGAATTTTTAGTCTTCAGAAGTCTTCAGTAGTTCAGAACTGACAAATAAATACATCAATAAAATAATCAATTCAAACGTCACCCAGTTCCAAAGCAGCTACTTGTAACGTCCGTATCCTTGTTTGTAATGATCATTTACAATGAATTACACAAGAACATAAATGTAATTCTTCAAGCCGTCACAATATCATTATGCAATTAGGCTACAACTCTCGGAAAGAATAAATTATCTTTTTTTTAGTAATGCATTCAATGACATAAAAAAAAATTCATTCTTGATATACCATCGCATTTGGCACCTTGCCAGTTTTCTTTGCATCCATGATGACATATCCCAGAATGCTCATCACAGTTTGTTCCTGTGAGACATTTTCCACAGACTTCCTCACATATAGTTCCGTAACGTCCACTTACGCATGCTGTGAAAATGAAACTGAGTCAATTATTTGTATCACAAGATCACAAAAGACATTAAAATAATCTGAATCTTTAATATATAGATATTGTGTGGAGTTGTTTGAATCTCTCTACTTTTATAATTGATCTAAGAAAATAGGAAAGAGGTAGAAAAAATTGAAGTATGTGTAAACTTATTGTTGGAAAATCTTTTATATGAAAATATAAAATCAAAAGGTATTGCTTTATATAAATTGTCCCATTTATATAACTATAAATGTAGGATTATTTAGCAGCAGTGTTTAAAAAAAAAGATTTCTTGCTCCTTTAAACAAGACATACCGCAATTTTTTGGATTCATAAATGCGTTGCTGCATCCATTGGTACAAGAACCATTCAAAATGTCACAATGTCTATCCCGACATCTTGGACTGCAAATTCTACAGTTCATTCCATGATGTTGCAGAGGACAGCCTGAAAATATAAATTTTTTCTTCAATCAGATAAATCATTATTATTCATAATGTCTAACGCGTTAGATCTGAATTCTGAAGAAGAATAAAGGATATTTTACTTAACATGAAGAGAAACATACCCATCACAAACACTTCGCATATTTCAATTGTGGCAAATGTTGGTTCATAATCCGTGCAGTTTGTTCCTAGGGGAGGATTCTTTGAATTATACAAAGCGATACCTTGAGCCACTTTATTGACGGTTAGATTCATCTCTACATGAGGGCAGCTAGAAGGATCATGAGAATAGACTCTTTCTCCAAAACCATAAGGTGGTATGAAGGACGAATCATTGAATACATACACAGAGAACCCTGTGTGCCGATTTACAGCTGAAATGCTTTGCAAAAGTAACTATTTCTTGAATTGTTTTCTCATTTTTAGTTATGGTGTATGTAAGTTAGCAAATGTACACACAAATCTAAACACTCATTAGGTATTAAGTTGTAATGCATACATTGTGCATCATACATTATGATGAATACATTCATCGTTTTTCACTCAATAATCAAATTTCAAGGAAGAAATGAATATTAGCATAGGCATTGATAATCCCTTTATACATCTTTTAACTAGTTATTCTTCAAGAAAGAGCAAATGATTGAGACATTTTTTTTTAAAACTTACTTGAGTTTCGGAAAAATATTGTCAAATATGCTATATTGGCCAATCGTTTTAAGGGAAATTTCCACCAAGCCGTATGAATGTGGGAGTTGGCGAAAGTAATGCTACATGTGTCTTCACCAAGATCTTGTTGAAGATATCCATCGACTGCTTTGTCTGCTGTGTAAACGGCCGGGTATCTGTAAGATACGCTCTGTGTTGGTATGCCTGAATACTCGGGGAGTTGACTGAGGTTTTCTACAGAGGAATAAATAATATTACATGTGATATTACAAAGCCTTCAGATGAAAAAAATACCGGAAATTATGAAACAAATCGTTCTGTAAGTAGGTTATATGTAACTTTGAGACCTCAACTGAAAAAAAAATGTCCACAAGCCAAACATACAATAACAAGAGAGTGTTCAAAAGCAAGTACATTTTCTTGATTAAAATATATTGATAATGCATTTGGAGTAGATTTTGCAATGACTGTTCTAAAATACATTTCAAACTACAAGCGCATTATATTTATGCTGATTTTTCCTAATAATTTCTCCTTTTATTCGACCACATCGGATATGACAGGTCGACAAAAGGATGCATATATCTTTTTTGCAATAGTATGATTAGTAAATTTAATGATGACTAGAAAAAAAATCGGAATAACTTTAATGCATACAGATAATCTTTTGACAGAAATGCTAACTTAAAAAGCAAATCGTTTTATAACAGATGAAAAAATTACAAACAGGTAACGTTAGTGTAATGTTGTTTTCTCCTCTATATAAAATTATTAAACGAAGTCTTTACCAAAACATTCTGTTGCAACAACTAAGAGCACTGAAAGATACAATGACTTGATAAAATCCTCCATTTTCCTCTGATGTTTTCGTCCTTAAAATTCGTAGTGTTTTTGATTCATAATTGCAAAACACACACTTTCGAGACAGTGAAGGTAACATAATGTGAATGAAATGTAACATTTCTGAAATTTATAAAATCGAAACTGCGCATATATAAAATAAGAAACGATAATTATGCTATTAACACGAATGCCTTTACAATTGCATTTCTAAAAAAAGGCCAAAAGAACCTTCCTGATTCTTTGCATTGATATATAATTATAAATATTTATATTTACCTTGTTATTATGATTGGCACTTATATTGAAAATGATTGTTTTGTAAGTTTAAAGGAATATCTAACACTTTGATAAATTTCTTTAGAACCGAAACCAAGGGTTTCCAAAGGATATCTCACGAAAAATATTTAATTTCCTTTCCTTTTGATCTGAAATGTTTACAGAGATAGTACATGTATTTCACATCTTTTATTATTTGGATGACATTTTAAGGAAAAATTAATCACACTTCAAAAGAAAAAAAAATAATTTAATTGATTGCAAACTTTCATATCTACGTAGTCACATAAAGAAATGAACTTCCTTGTATTCAATGGATGTTAAAAATATTTAATTATCTGTCAATTGTACTGTTTCTCATAGTCACTCAAAACATTTGGTATTTTTCAGACATTTACTGATGTTAAATACGTTGATATGTGTCCATAAATGTACAGTGTTCTATCTTATTTCATGTCTAGAAATGTTGAAATAGTAACAATACAGTGCAAAAGTTTAATAGACCTCCACGACGATATGCATTAAGTAAAACAGAAAGAACAAGACAAGAAATTGTATTTATCATTTGGAAAGTTTGTGACCATGTATCTAATGAACATGAAGTTTCCCTTTAGTCAATGCATGGTGACGTCATAAAATGCTCCATTTTTGCCAAATCCTGTAAATTTCTTTAGAAATGGCCTAAAATTGAAGCGTTTAAAAATTATTTAGTACAACCCCTGATTCAAAATATGGAATTACATGATCTTTCAAAAAGATCTGTTTGTGAAAAGCAAAAACCATGTTTTAATTCTTGGATCGTGGACTATACTTATACGAGGATTGTTCGAAATGTTCGTGGACTATATCAATATTCGTTACATTATTCACTAAAAATTTAAAATAAGCACTGTATAATATGTAAAAATATTTACTTTCTTGATATGTGAAGTTTCATTCCATTCGATTCAACAGAAATTAATTTACTTAATTTTTAAATCAATATGTTTTGTACCCGCGTAGCACATTTAACAGGGATGTAAAGTTAAAACAAACCGTCAAGAATTTCTTTAAAAAAAAAAACAAAAACAAAAACCCAAAACAAAAAACTATCCCTATACATTTCAGACAATATAATTCAAAGCACACTCATTGAATTTTTTTTTCTAATACTTGACATTTACTTTTTACATGTAAGAAGTGCGCTTGTTGTATAAGTTCCTTTGTTAATGATTCAATTTTTTTTTATTACTTAACTCTTAACTCACAGGATTAGCAACTCTCAAGCACCCATGTCTTTCCTTTACGTTACAACTTTTTAAAGTTCTTGTTCAGATTTTTGCAGTTATACCGTGGCTTCACGGATTGTCCTCATTCGATATCGTGTCCTGTTTGTACTTTTTGTACACATACATGCACGACTCACTTGTGACATATTTTGCTGACTCCACCAATATTTTTAGAATTTATTCAGTAAACCAAAAATTTGCATGGCTATTTGCTGCTCGGTGACGTTCTAAAACGTCATCGTTTATGTCGTTTTTGATAAAGAATACAGTGAACTTATCTTTTAAAGTTGATTTCTTTTCAACAAAGCAAACTTTTAAGCCAAAATGTGATATAAGAATCGATGTAACAATTCTTAGTTTTAATTTCTATGTTGTTTTTTGTTTTTGCTCCGTTTTACAGAGATACGACTACAGACATTATATAGTGTATTAGCTGTAACTTACTAAATTTTGACCTGCTCCGCGATCCAGTTTTTGCATTTTTTTAAATTCTGGATGATAGGTTTTGAATAAATTGTAATATTTTGGAAGAAAAATAATAGAAATTATTTGGATTTATTGTAAAAATATTTCTATCAAATTTGGATAACATATTACGTCAAATAAAAAAAGATATAACAGTTGTCCTTGAATTTTTCGAACAAAACTCGTATTTATATTCTTTCTGAAAATGTTCAAATACGCGTAGCCTGTTTCATGCAAAGTTTAAGAACATTGCATTTTCACAAAGGCTGTTTTCTAATACCTGTATTCTCTGAAAGAAATTTTGTCATAGCAATAGAGAGCACAAAGTTTCTACATATTTTGATATACCAAATAGGGCAGAGAGTGATAGACAATTAATTGATATGAGGACAAGGCCTTTATATGCGTTAAACGAACCTACATCCATTACAATCCATTTCCAGTTTCCTGGCGTTTAGATAAGACTGAAAATTATTGAAAGAGTGTTAAACAAGCGAACAACTAATTTCCGTTAAAAAGTATTAAAGGTAAATAGCTATAACTTCCGAATAATCACTCAATAATTAATTAATTATATATATATATATATATATATATATATATATATATATATATATATATATATATATATATATATATATATATATATATATATATATATATATATATATATATAGGATTTCACATGATTTGCAGTTAGATGTGATTAATTTTGTCCAATAATTTGTGATTTTTTAATCCCAAAGCTGGGATTAAAACAAACGAGTTGCATAAAAATCACACCTAACTAAAACTCATTGGAGATTCTTTTTATCCTATTTTATACATCAATATCAATGTCTACACTGTTATTTGATATAATACTCCACTTCATTTTACATCATCTTTCAAGGCAAAACTGTCACAATTATTGTGAGATATCAAAAATTATCCAAGAATTCATATCAACGGGGTAAAGGGGTAAACATGGGATAAATCAAGATCGATATCAGATAGTATTCAACTTCAAAAGTCTATTCAAACAAAACAGAACAAGAGCATGGAGAAGTGATAGGATCATTCCCCCTATGTGCTTCTTGTCATGATCGGCAAATAATCTTTCGTCAACACAGTTTGTAAATGAATTAACAATCAGAAGACTAGTAATGAGAGGGTTTTTGTTACACAGAACTTACGAGATAATGACTTTAACAAGACATCTAATAGTTTTGCTTCATGGTCTTGTTTATCAATAAAAGTCCTAGTTTTATTAATTGTTCAGACATAGTTCATGCTTTTGTGTATCGAATAAACTATGGCCTAATTTCAATCACCATCATAATACAAATAACTAGCATTAACTCGACCAGCAATGGAGGTATTCAAATCAGCATCAAGGCTGTGAAAAAATTACTCCCTTGTACTGCATAACTCAAAGACGGGTGAAGAGGGTAAATTGGTAAATTGGTGTATACGTAAGATAAGTTGATGATTGAAAGTCATCATGTTGGTTTGAACATATTTTATTGTATAAACTTTACAATTGGGATTGGGCAAAAGTTCGAAAAACTTATTACGCCCCCTCCCTTGATGAGAGGAGGAGTCTTAAGTATGCAGATCTCATGGCAGACTGCAGGAATAGAAACTGGTGTGTCTGGCTGTTTCTAATAGAGGTCAGTTGTAGTCTGAGGTTTCTCTGCGCAATCTGTGGAAGCTGCTCACGCGATTAGGTGTATCAGGAAGAGTTTGCAAGAAGGCAGCAAGAAAACTGGGAGAAGAAGCAGAAAATTCATCCTGCTGGATATGGCACCGCCGAGATGAACTCTGCTGGAAATCGGGATCAATCAAGTAGTGGATTGTCCACTACTGTTGGTCCACCAACTGGAGGATATCATGGTTTAGAATCAAAACATCTGGTGAAGATTGGAGACCATGATCGGAACTGACAGGCGAGTACCAGGGGCTGAAGTTAAGGGGAGGTACAGGTATGCTTAAGAGTGCCAAGCTGACAGCAGAAAACCAGTCTCGTTTAGAAATCATATTTCATAAGATCTATGGTCGATACAATGACCTTATCAGCAAATACAATTTATCATTGAGTCAATTACTGACTGACGTTTCTCATACTTATTGTTTTTCCATTATTTAAACACTGAATTGACAACGGATTTTTCCTCAATCCCGATCATATGAAGGAGCACACATCGGGAGTGACCAGTCGTCAGGAAATGTTCACTCCTCAATGGCACCTAACCCCACCTTTGATGTTTTGAAGTCCGTGTTTGCTCCGCTCCTTTTTTGTAATGTTTCATTGACTTAAGATTTCGAAAAATGTTCGTTATCTCCACATATTCCATTATATGGTTGAGACTTCATATCATTCCACAGCTTTTAGAAAAGTTGATATTTCTTTGAATTTTTTTCTTCTTGGGCTTGGAGAATACCTTCCATCCTCCCTCCCCCAACAAAAAAAACACAACAAGAGTAACATTGATAAAATTCTTTAATGTTTTTTATTAATTAGCACTTATTCTCTAAAAAAAACTGGAAAATATTAGTTAATTCTTCAGAGGAAAGCGAGATGGTGAAAATCCTCACAGATTCACCTGGCTTCAACTATATTATACTTTCAGCACTAAATCTAGGTATTCTGAAATTTGTTTTCATATGTAAACTTTTACTGGGTTTGTCCATACTTGTAACTTTATTGAAGTATTAAGTAATATTTTCCAAGTATAATTTCTTCTATGCAAGAAAAGAAAACAGTTTGTTTAGTAAATGTAATACACATATTCCAATTAAAAGAGATTTTGATAATGATAAATGTAACTGAACTAAATTTAAATGAATTATATTTTCAATCAAGTCATTTACATAAACAGATCCCTGATAGAATCTCTCCAATCCATATTGAAAAATGAACGTTTAATAGTTCCTATTAAAGGAAACATAATTGAGTATGACTCAAACATTAGCATATATCCCCTCTGATGAAACGGATCCAACAAGTAACTGGTAACATCTCCTGTACTCTTCCTAAAACACAATGAATATAGAGCATGGAAGAAACAAGATGTGTTTGTGAAACACTATGGACCCGGCGGCAACAAAGTTCAAAAAGCTATTTTATGCATATAGGTCACAGTCAAGGTCACAAGGTCATTAGTTTAAAATATATTTTATTCGTTTAGAAATGGATTGAACAGCAGGCATAAATGCCTATGATCTCTCTCTCCTTGACCTTAATGTCATTTGAAAGAACATAGTCAGTGGAGTATGCATTCTAAATATGAAATCTTTATCTCATATAGTTCAAAAGTTACGGAAAATCTTTAAAAGAGCTATATTTAGCATATACATGTTTGTTACAGTCTTATTCTCAAGGTCATTGACTTTGCTATCACTTAAAAGAACATTAGAAGAGAAGTATGCATTCCAAATATGAAGTATCTAATCTCTTATGGTTCAAAATTTATGGCGAAAGTTCAAAAAAACTATTTTTAGCATAAAGGTGACAGTAAAAGTCACAAGGTCATTGACCTTGGTGTCATTTAAAAGAACATAATCAGTGGGGTAAGCATACCAAAGAAAAGGTTTTTATCTCTGAATGTTGAAAAGTTATATTGAGGTTAAAGTTGACAACAGACAGAAAAATAGACAAACAGATAAACAAACAGACAGACAGGACAAAAACAATATACGCCCCGGATCTATCGATCCGGGCACATAAAAAACTCATTATGTACCGCATATTATTTAAAATTACAGATATATTAACGACAGAAATTGGAAAATGAATACAATGTATTTATCATAGAATTAATTAAACCATTTATTTTACAATACAATATGTTAGAAAATTTATATCTAAATAGGTCATACATATACTAGGGCAACATGTTTTAAAAAGACCTTCGTTGTGTTTTACAATTAGAGGAATGTTAATTGCAAACCTATTATATCAAAACTTACAAGCGTTGTGATGACTTCTGGTCTCCTTGTCTGGATCTGTCGGACTCTTGTAAACATGTCCACCTCTCCGTCCGTACGAAGTTGTTCAAGGGCGTTATATAAAACACAGAATAACCCCGCTGGACCGGCACCCTTGCTTTAAATTCAAAATAATTAATAATAACATGTCCATACGTCGATTGGGAAGGATTCCACACCATTAAAATAAAAATGATTTAACAAAATTCACGCTAGAAGATTTAATTTCAAAGAGCTTGGTAGAGTGCATTTGCAATCAATTCTGATATGATTTTTTAAATCTTATTTTTAAAGTGTACGATATTAACTTTTCGATGGACGCCAGTTTCTCATATTAGTATATGGAAAAGAATTTTATCACATCTGTAGCATTATATTTTCACCTGCTTATGACGAGCGATGTTGATGCATTTTCTTTCTCTAGAAGTATTCTTGCTACTTTTAGTAAAGCGGCGTCATTTTCAGAGAGAATTCGGAAGACTTCGATGTACGACTTGTAATCCTTGTTTCATGAAACATATTAAAATTTTATAAATTTGTAATGATTATGTTTTAAAAACCACAATTAACGTTTGAAATAATTTATGAAAAATGAACAACCAAACTAAAGTTTTAGTAACATAATCGACTTACATCTGTTGATATTAGAAAACGATCTTGTTGGATACCGTCACTGTCAAACCTATTGTGTTTAGTACTTATGGTAAAAGGTTTACACTGTAGCTTTTCTCCTCCTTTGGGAAGCCAGTAAGTTCCCTTTGTTAAAAATATTTTGAAAGCTTCTTTATAATCTTTTTCATTAACATGCAATGAACAAATAAGATTTTTTTGAAATAGGCAGTATACAGGAAGCTGAAAATATATTTAGAAAAAGACACCTGCCTTTGAACTGTTCTACAAAGCTAGAGGGTCTGTTCGAAATGTATTTTAAAGTAATAAAGAAAAGAATTGTGACTTAATTAAAAAAAAACTGATATACCATATTGTCGTCATACAGAACCACCACTGATTCCACGTCATGGTCCTTACACAATCTCCATACATCTACTTCAGTATCAGGAAAAGGATTCTGGGTCACAATAAATCCTAGTGGATTCGTAAATGTCTGAAATTTAAATTTTCATTGAATCTCGACGTTTACATTTTTCTTGAGTATAGTACTAAAATGCCAAAAAATGTAAAAATTATTTAAACTGTTAATTTTCCTAGTATATTCAAGTCTAAATGTTGAAACTTACGGAAACGAATACTGCATTTATATAGTCATTTCGTCCTCTTACATAGGTTGTTAAGAAAGGTCTATATTTTGATGCTGAAATGTTCAAAAGTATTCAACTGAATGAGCATAATAAGTATAATAAGTGTAGGTGATTATGTGAGCAAATCCTACCTGGTAAAATATCCATATCAACATTTTTGGTTCGGTTCGAGGGTTTCAAAGCATCTTCGTAGGTCTCAATATCAAAAACAGGTTTCAAAGCCACTAATAACTGAAAAGCATTCAAATGTAACATACAATGCAAAACTTAAAAAATGATAGGGCTATGCAAACGAGTGGTCACTCTGAACGATAATGGTTTAGATCATACACTTTGGTCATTCATCTAACCTGAAACTCCTTGTTCAGCTGTTGTTGATTAAAAGGCGAGGCATCATTCAAAAGCGTGAGTACTTTTGCTCGAAAATCATGTTCAGATATCACAGTCTGTATATCTTGAAATCCACAAAGTAAGGCTTTATGTAAAAACACATACTGCTCCTGTACGGAAATACCGATGGTGTAAGTACTATGAGCAAAAGAAGGGCATTTTGAGATGGCAAAATTGAAACAAATACTTTCATATATATTATAAGTATATTTGTAAACACATGAGGTAATCTTACAACTGTTTGAATCATTGTCATACGGTCTTCTCTCATTTGCTTCACAAAATCAAAAACGTTGATCCGCCCCGTTTCTCTCCCTTGTTGTAGTAACACATTCAAACCAATATATGTTCCCGTTCTGCCCACTCCGGCACTGAAAGGTCAAAGTTCATGTAGTTGTTTGTTTGTTCCTATGATATTTAATACAGTACATATACATGTATATGTCACAGATGGTGAAATGTCAAGTTTCAACCGAGACTCAAATTTAAGGTCTCTTATGTACCGGACAGTGCTCCCGGTTGAGACTTGACTTTTCACCACCTGTGACACATTACATTTTCAACAGTGAAAAACTTTTTCAAAAGAAAGTTTATAACTTTTTAAGTAAAGTCTGAAAGCATATCAAGATGACATCCTTTTACCGCGTGAGAGAATATCAGAATTGTGACAAAACTAACTATACTAGAAAGTGTCGTAAAATTACTCTTTGGTCTGTAATTAAAAGGAGAGATGGTACAAAACCATTCCTAATCTGCTAAGTGTTGAAATCCATGTTTGTGATTTTTTTCATTTTACATTGTTAATCTATGCCATCCTAACATCTGAACATATAATCTTTGACAATTTATCACAAAGGACATTGAAAAAGGGAAAATCATAGAAAGTTAAATAAACAAATCATTCATGTTTTGTTGAATATGGAAAAAATTTCACCCGTAAAACAGATTAAAAAAAATATTTTCACTCTTTCCTTGCAAGTGTGAATATAAGAAAAAACCCTCTCTCGCTCGTATCATAAATTCAAACTACAAAAAACTGATAATCTTCTTTGTTATTTTTTTTCATGTATTGCAACAATGATAAATGTAATAGGTTATGTTTAACTTTTAATTTTGTATGTGCGAGGTCAAATACTCTTAGCTAGATATTTTTGATTTATATAAAAAAAAAACAGCAGTATTGAAAATGAAATAAAACGAATTAACAAAAAGCAAAAAAAAAAAAAAAAAAAGGTAGGAAAAGAATTAAATCAGAATTAAATCTTCCTTCATATAATGACCCAATTAAAAGAATTCACTGCGTACAATATACATGTATCATTAGCAATGTTTGGGTGAATAATATGATTTAATTTAGAGAGGGCAAAGCACTGAATACTGAATTTTAGGAGGACGGAGATAAATACATTATCACATTATAGTAAATAGGAATTAAAAGTTAAAGTCAAATAAAAAAAATTACATTAAAAAAAAAAACAGACAGAAAAACGATTAATGGACACTTTGCTATTGCATAAACTGGTCTGGTCTCTAACCAGTAGAGCTAAAATGACTTTAATTGAGATAATTCTTTATAGCTTCTGTAGCATTTGTGTTTCTTATTTTCTTTTGAAACTGATTATTTTTATCACCTACCTGCAATGAACCAATAGTGGAGGTCCAGTTTGCCATACATTCAAAACAGCTTTGTGGAACTGCACCAGTTCTATCTCTTCTGGGGTTCCGTGGTCTGGCCAGGCCGTGTAATGAAACTGTGTGATTGTCCTAAGTTCATTTGACTATAAGTAATGATGAGATTTAAAATGCAGTCGTCTAGAATTTCGAATAAAAATTAATGCAAAATAAAGCGCTTTATTAAGAATATAAGAAAAATGAATCACCGCGGTGCATTAATATTTTTGTTAGTATGTAGTTTACAAAAAATAAAACGTACATTTTGCCTCTTTATTGAAAGCTTTCGAACAGTGTAGAAGGCATATGTAGATTCTTCCAACAAGGAAACCTTACATGGACCAAATTTCATAGGATGATCCTTATTAGGCCAGTACTGGGTACATTTGTTCTAAATTAATGATGTAAATGCAAATATATACTTAGACATAAGAAAACTCTTAAACAAGCAAATATCATGCAAGAAATAAACATATAAAAGCTTCTTTGTTTGAAAAATGTTTGTTTCCATCTCCCGACCGATTGAATGAAAATAGCCTCTTTTTCCCATTCCAGGACACGATTTGTATTTTCTTTTTTTCCTCTTATACCGACAACAATATGTTCAAATTTTCTGGGAATTTTTTTTTAAAACTACATACCGACCCAATAATTTTACACTGAGTCGGAAAAGGGAAAGCAGACATTAATTTAAAAATCATATTAAACATTAAAACAATGTTTAAAAAAATATATATATGAAGAATATTATAAAATCCCTTGGTTTAATTTTGCTATGGTATACCTTTCCATTTTCGACAAGATTTGTCAGCATAAGAATATATTCAACGTTCTCTTGCAATACCATTCTCCAAAAGTCTGTTATTGTATTCTTTGAAGGTCCTGTAGGCAACATATAAATTAAATTACTTGGCGTTCAACGCAAGTGTTGACAGATTTCACATGCAATTTATTCATTTTTGGTGATTTAAAAAGAAAACTTATTTGGAAAGAAGGCAACATGATTTTTTTAAGTATAAAAACAGGATGAAATGTTTTATAGAAATGTATAAACTTTAGTGAGTTAAGTCTCTTGTTATACAGGAGATCTTGAAACGTATGTTCTGAAAAAGTCCATGAAAGCGATAATCATTTTATATGATGACGTCATGTTATCTCATACAGTAAAAATAAATCTTTCATCCAATCAAATTACTGTTACAACTTAAATCAAATTATATTGATATGAATTAGTTATGTTATGAATAAATGGAAACCAGGTTAAAACTTCTCTGTCGAATTGTAATCAAATGAGACAATCCGAAGGATTTGTTCAGCACTTTTATTTATGTATAAAATATTCTAAAAATAATGCATTGTACGTATAATGAAATTAAATAGGATATCGCCCTTTTTGTTCCTTTTTTGTTCAAGATTTTTGTTGAGTATTATTACTACAAATAGTAAAGTCCTACAACATCTTATCGTTACGTCAAAATAGCTGACTATAACATGACTTGAGAACTTAGTATGTTAATGAAAATGCAAACCTTATTTTAAAATTATACCTCATTAGATGTAGTGATATACATCAAATTTAAATAGCAGCAGAGTACAAGTATACCAAATATTATTTCCTTTTAAAGTCTGATTTGTTTTGGCGAGAAGAGAAAGATGTTTGCTAGTGAGTTATAAAAGATTTTTTTTGCAAAAATCAAGAAAGAATAGACATACCTTGCGTTGCAATGAAACGTCTTTCACCATTCAAATCCTTGAAAAATAATAATCAAATACAATCCAAAGATCATTTTCTTTCACCTCCAGAATTAATCGATTATTTAAATAAATCACCTTTACCCTGACATAGTTTGCATTTATGTAATCATTGTCTTCCTTGTTCCATTTCTCTTTGAGAATAACCCTGGAGTGTTCATCTAAAAATGTGAGTTTTGTATTTATATTCTTGAAATGTTTTCATGAAAAATTTCATTTTTTAACAATAAAATATTCATACTCTCCTATAAGTTAAGAAGCATGGATACACACCAAGAGAGTGTCGTTCAAATATTTTTTTTTATTTAATTATGACAAAGAAATAAATATTACTCATGCATGAACATGGATGCTTACAAGGAAATGTTGTTTTGAATCGGTTCTTGACGAGATTTTCTTTCTCCTGAGCCGTCTTACATTTATTTGCGTCCCAATAAGGAAGTCTCTATAATTGTATTTGAAAAAAGAACAATTTTGTTTCAAAATAAAGTAGTTGTGACAAACTCGAAAAAGGAGAACGAAACGCAAGGTAAGAATGTTACGTTAAGAAGACAGGGGAACTCGTAGATTTCCTTATATGAAAAATTCAGCGTAAATATCTTTTTCTACATAGTGTTTAGAAGTTTGTTGAAAATAAAACAGGAATTTAATTTTAATAAAAAGGTATATTTTCTAACATAAACACACATGAATATATAAAATCTTCATAACCTTCAAAAGTCTATGTATTTATATCAGGGTTGGCAAAAAGGGAAACACTCTTATTTCAAGGACAGTGGAAAATACTGGTAATTCCCGGGAAATACTGAGAAATAAAAAATGACTACATATCTATAAATTTTAAAATAAAGATTTACATTATATTCCAAAAGGAAATGGGACTTTTCACCAACGATTTTTGTTGCAATACTTTTCTGTAGGTCTTCAATTTTGATATCACTGCTTGTTTGATTTTTATTGTAATACACACAATCACCAACAAAGTCAATGCTTGATTCTTGAGTTGCTGATTGATGGAAATCACCTGTAAAAAATAAAACAAAAAGTCAAATCTTTAAGTAGATATTAAATATTTACCTTTAGATGATGATGCAAAGAGTAAAAGATAACCGCATTTTTCATTCTTTTATTGAAATGTTATTTATTGTTAAGAAGAAATATGCATAATATAATAAGAGTCCAGTAATACTTACTATTTATAGAAGGATTTTCTTCGATTTTATTACTGTCTTCCTCAAAAGCTTTTGCAAGGCTTCTTTTTTCATTTATTTCTTTATTCAATTTCCGTCGTCTTAAAAAAGATATACAATTTATGCTTTAATACTTAAGTGTTTCAGTAAGAATTCAATTAAGCTAATAAGAAAATTTAGCATTTAGGTTGTTAAAAAGTTTAAGACTGGATCGTTGTTGTTTTCATGAAAGCATAAGAAATAGAAGAGTTCTGAAGAATGCATTTTGAAGCATAAAAAGTAATTAAACTCAAAAGGCAATTAATGCTACAAATCCGGAAAGAGCAAACATGGGCCTCTAACACATCAGAGTGGGATCATGTGCCATGGAGAAGTGAACATCCCCTGCCGATTTTTTTTTTACGTGTAATACCCGTCGTGTGCTCCTTATCATGATTGGAAAAAAACTCCGTAAACAATTCAGTGTTGGAATAAATGGCTAACGATAATGATAAAACCACAAAATAATATTACATTAAGCTGGGTTTATGAAGTATAAAACCATAAAATAATATGAAAACGATGCTTGGGTTTCTGATTGACGTAGTCTATTTAGGAAAAAAAATGGCATTAGATTCAAAGTATTGAGGCTAAAGAATTGATTGCATATCGCACAATATATCCACCTTTACATGTAGTAAGTTCCTTTACGATTTCAAGCAAGGCATTGTGATAAGACTTCTTTTCATTTCTACGTTGTGATTAAGCCTACCTTGCAGCAATAACTATCACAACAAGTAGAACAATAATGATTGACGTAATGACCCCTCCAATAATTCCGTCTTTATTCCCTCCAAGTGGTAAATTGTTTTCTATAAAAGACTTTTACCTTCATAAATATTTATAATAGATCAGAATTACAAACTCATAATATTTCTTTAATTGGAGATATTTCTTATTTTTATGATCACTGTGAGTTTTAAATTTCTGTGAAATTTTTATATATTGCAAATAAAGAAAAAAAAACAAGAGGCCCATGGGCAACATCGCTCACCTGAGCAATGTGGCTAGGAAAAAAGCAGAAATCAGTTTATTATTGATAAGTTTACGCAGCACAGTTAAGGTTACAAATGGAAATATTGGCGATTTTTTGAAGGATAAAAAAACACATACTGTATTACGATGGGCGATTCTTTTTAGAACTTCACTGATATAAGAAAATGTAATGTGGTTTAAATCTACATGTTGGGGACATTTAGATTTTTTTATTTAGACATGTCACGTGATGGCGACGTCACATGATTTTAGCAATCATACTTGCAGTTTAGAGGTAATCTATAAATTCCAATATTGCAAAGGCATAATAAAGTTAAAAAATCTTAGTTTAATCTAAAATCCTTTTTAACAGTATATGTAGTTTGTGAAAAGTGCTGGAAACCCATATAGATTCCCGTTTTAATTGCTAAAATTTCATTTGTTGGACGACAGGTTGAATATTTTGCTGGTCGATTACATTAAATTTAGCTACAATTAATTTTTTTGCAAGATTCCATAAGGTTAGCAGCACTTTTCAAATATATTTATGCTTCTTGGGTGTATATGTTAAAACTTGACTAGATACTTTGAGGGCATGCCCTTGCAATATATCGATTTATTAGGGCCTTCCATTACTTTTTCAATGATTCTGCATACAACACACGACAGCATCACTTGTCTGGAGAATGTCCGGACAGCTTATAAATAAAATACTAAAATAGATATTGCATCCAAGTTAATGGCCTTTTATTTAATTGCAAATATAATATTTTATTTGATAACAAAAGACATTTTTCATTGTAACTTGATCAGCCTCTCACTGTGTACAAACTGCGTCATTTTTTTGAGATGACGTCACATTGACAAGTGCATTGCGATCGATGCATCGTTTATATACTGTTGTGTGGGATTTAACAAACGACGAAACTGAATGTAATAGTAAGTTTGTATGTAGTATACACCCATCCGTGTGTTTCAAATAGCAAATTATTTCATTTTATGGTATTTTGAAGACCTTATATTATGTGTGACATCATAGTAAAAATTTCCCGTACGAATTAGGTCCCGCCTCCTTACTTTAACCTTAAATGTGCTGCGTACACCCAGAAATGGTCCGAACCAAGCTGAAAAGGATTGAATCTATACTTACTAAGGATGCTTGCATGTTTTGTTAACTACCTATGGCTTTATTGCCCTTTACATTTGAACTAAAATTGTGCCCCCTCTCCAAACTAACATATGACCAATCATGGCTTTGCTGTCTTTGAAATGTTTGAAAGGTCATAGACTTGTTTGATACGCAGTCTCTCTGTACATGAGACGTAGATCAATCCCTATTGTTGAGGCTTTAAAATATGAAATTAAAAATTAAATTAGCGTGATTTGACTAAAATCTAGTCATATTTTTAATTTGCTCTGTTGTTTTTTTCCCGTAATTTTACATTATTTCAACGGATATAATCGTTAATGTATAAGTTTATCAAAAGATATCTATTTTCTGGCAAGAGGAAGTTGCTTCCAGCACTTTTCGGGTTAAGGAAACTTATTATCAAAACGCAATCAATTTCATTAAAAACAATTATTCGTACAGTGTAGAACTTTTACCATCTTTGTTGTCGTACATTTTTGATCTAATTTTCAACGTGTCACGTGACAAACAGCTGATGTAAGTGAAATTACTTTGGCTGAACTTGGCATAGACCCCATACATTCATATGCATATTTTCACTTAATATTTTAAGATGTATTTCCTATGGGCGTCCTTAACCTGGCTGCGAAACTTGAATCTACACTACACGAGGATGCTTCCATATAAATATGACTAATCTTGGCTTAGCTATTCTTGAGAAGAAAATTTTTAAAGAATTGTCCCATATATTTCTCTGTAAACTTTGATCGGCCATTGTGGCCCCACCCTATCTCTGGGGGTCATAATTTGAACAAACGTGAATCTACACTACCTAAGGATGTTCCCCATAAGTTTTATCTTTCCTGGCAGAGTGGTTCTTGAAAAGAGGTTTTTTAAAATATGCCACCAAATTTTTATTTCTAAAAATTCCCTTAAATGAGGGCGTGGCCCTTCCTTTGAACAAACTTGAATCCCTTTTACCCAAGGATGCTTTGTGACAAGTGTGGTTGAAATTGGCTCAGTTGTTCTGAAGAAGAAGTCAAAAATATGAAAAGTTTACAGACGAACGGACAGACGGACGCCAGACAAAATGTGATCCGAAAAGCTCACTTGAGCTTTCAGCTCAGGTGAGCTAACCAGAACAGGATATGCACCATCACATTTCAAACCTTTCATATTTTCTGCGTTTCCAAGCAAACAATGTCCCCTTCTTGTGCATTTAGCTTCGATGCAATTTTCACACGTTGTATTGCAACTAGATCCATAGTATCCATCGTCACACCCTGTAATATACCCAAATCCTAACTGGGATGTTATAGCGAAAGAAATAATTAATTAATTATTAATTAACTGTATTTCTAAAATATGAATACAACAATTGATATAAAATTTGAAAAATAATAGCAGCAAAATTTGACTTGTCAAAGATTGGAAAAATTATTTGTTTAAATTTTACAATTACCGTCACACTTGGTTCCATTCCAATGATTTTCACAACCCCCCGGACATATTCCTGTTATGTTGTTACAAAAGGTTTCGTTCGCACATTTCCCGCAACTTGAACAATTCCCACCATAGAAGCCATTTATGCATACTGAAGGAATGTATATATCGTATTTGTTATTCAAAGTGTTCAAACAAGAAGTAAAGAGGTTTGGAACATTAATATGATGTTTGCAGAGTCAGTACTCCAAGTGTTTATCTCTGCAGTGCATACTTTAACTTATCTTCATGTTTTTCAATTTTAGGCAAAGATACAAACAGATAAACGATAAGAAGAACATTATTCATATTACTCACAGCATTCCCGCCATTGTATTGAAAACAAGTGTGTCATTATAATAATATTAAAAGTTAGACATTTCTATAGATGGATGCTATAAGATGTAAAGTTTGACTTCAACAATTGAACAAAATGTTTTCAAATTTTGTGATCAATTTACCATTACATTGGGAACCATTCCAGCGATCTTCACATCCTTCATGGCAAATGCCCGTCATATTATGACAATATGTTCCTGGTTTACAATGACCGCAAGTTTTTGTACAGTTGTCACCATAAAATCCAATTTTACATACTGTGAAACGAAGTAAACCAAATTGTTTATTAATCTTAAGTCGAATTCTGAAAAAAAAAATAAAATGCTATTCAGGCACTGTACGCAAAATGCTAAGAAAAGAGGGTAGAATCGGACAAGGGAAATAATTATTTCTACTAAATAAAGGATATGGATATAAGGAACAATATTCAATATCACATACTGAAAACCCTATGGATAAAGAAGGATATGGAGATAACGAACAGAATTCAATCTCAAAGTCCATAAAACAATACAAAATAGATACAGAGCAAACAAGAACCTTCAAAACATCAGAGGTGGGATCAGGTGCCATAGAGGAGTGAGCACCTCCTACCGACCGGTTACACCCGCCTTGTGCTCCTTGTCATGATCGGAAATTAACGGGAAAATTACCGTCAATTCAGCGTTTATATAATGGACTAACAATAAGTATGAAAACTTTCAGTCAGCATTTGACTCAAGTATAAACTATATTTGCTGACAAGGACATTGTATCGACCATAGAACCTACCAAATGATGACTTTAAACGAGACTGCTGATGTTCTTGTTTCATCAACTTATTTGTCAGTAATTTACCTTGTTCTAGAAATTGTTCATACGTAGAGCATGCTCTTGCATATTGAATCAATTGAGATATATAAACTCCGTATTCAGGTGATGAAGGTATATTGCTGCATAAGTAAGGGGAGTTGACGATAGAAAAGGAAAAGTTATCACGTTCATCATAGACCTTGATTGTTAGAATAATATTAACGTCTTTTTCAAATAAAATGTCCAAATATGAAACAAAAGTATCAGACTCTTTGTTATCTTTTATCTCAAGGTAAAAAGGATATATCATATTGACAAAGGACTAGAAATTACCATTGTTGATTCTTACCATTACACATTGAACCATTCCATTGATAATGACATCCATCTGGACATATTCCTGTAGTGTTATTACATGTAGCATTATTTTTACATTTACCACAGGATCCTTTACAGTTCTGACCGTAGAGTCCGTCTTTGCAAACTACAAGAAAGGTATATATATTTTTTTTAAAAAAATCTCTGATTGCATTTTAGCTTTCTCATTGAAAGTTTGTAAATTGAAAGCATGTTTACTTTTATGAACGTATGCTATGTTGTATTTATCAGACATGGAATTTATTAATTTATTCAACATAGCATCTCATTTGAATTAAAGCCTTTACTGCTGAGTAGTTTTATCTGTTTTTTAAAACGAACTAAACTGACTCGTGCAATCTGGTGGTTTTATAAACCTCTCGCTACATCCGTATATACAGGAACCATTGAATGCATCGCATTTCTTGTCAAAACATTGAAATGAACATGGTTTGCAATTTTCTCCATATTTTTGCGACTCACATCCTGAAGAAAAAAATAAATAGCCTATGTAAAAAAAATAATTTAGAATGTTTTTAGAAGCATACAATAAACCAAAAAAAAAGTAGACAAATTACTTTGTTTGGGAAGATAACAAACATTATTGTGTGCATTAATTCTATTTGTAATGCAGAACCTACCCATAACTATAACTTCACATATTTCAATTGTGGCATATGAATCTTCGTATCCTGCACAACTTGTGTTGAGTGGGGGATCTTTTGAATTAAACAAAGCTATTCCTTTAGTCACTCTATTAACTGTCACATTCATCACTTGTTCTATACAGTGAGATGGATCCTGAGTGAACACTTTATATCCATCGTCAGACTTGTTAGTTGATGGTATATAGGATGTGTCATTAAATACAATCACATTGAATCCGATATGGCGATTTACAGCTAAAAGAATCAAGCAAACATACATTGACAAAGAAATTTAAGGGGAGACAGGACACATGTCAAATGACTAAAAAGGCGTATCACGTCATAATCGGTGATGATATACATGTTAAACGTTGTTAAAATCAACAGTTCTTGTGTAATTTTATTCTAAATTCGAAAATTGTTTTTTAAACATTTAATTTTAGAAATTATTTTTAATAAAATTTTTAAATATATTGCCATCGTTTAGATATTGTGAAGTTGCCCAATCCACACATTTGTTTCTCTTTACCCGCAGTCTGACGTCAGTGACGTCATAGACGTAGTGTTTGAATTCTCAGTGCAGCGAGATCAAGTACACACACCCGTCATGATCAGTTTTATTTCATAATAAACAGGTCACAGTCAATATATCGTGATAAATTTCTGATGCAGATTTTTTAAAATAATATTTTTTCGTGTTTAGTAGCAGAGATTCAATCTATTTAGATAATTTTGAATGTTTATATTATCGTGTGAAGTCACAATTGATTTCCCGCACTCGGAAAATACAAACGTGAAACGTTCTTATCATGCTTACGTCTAATTCAACGATGTCCTGTGCGATATTGAGGTTAGCTTCACCCTGTGATATTTATGCAGTAAATAATTACGATGAAGGACTGACATTCAATCGTAAATTTAGAAATATTTATTGACAGGATTTTTTCAAAATGACGTTTTTGTCGTTTAAGCTGCCTTGAAAAATGCAGAAATTATCCCACCCAAATACTATATAAAATGAAAACAATTGCTTTCAGATAATTTAAACACTATGAATATTATGAAATATTTGAGTATATAGTGTTATCTATCATATTTATCGTTTGTGCGTGAAAATTCGCATTATGGACTCTGCTATGGGCCCGTAAACATGAAGTATCTAAACTCCATACAAACTCTAAACAGGGCGATGTTTGTGGAGCGATATCTTTTAAATAAGTCAAGAAATACCATGACAGGACCGTTTTAAAATGTTAAGTACATATTGAATTAGTAATATAAAAAATACGAAAAAAATTCCTTGACAGGAATTTTCTCACCTAAAGGTCCTGTTCCTCCTTAAGTAAATTTGAGAGGTATTATGCTAACAAATACTGCATATTTTTTTCGCAAAATCTTGATTGCCCTGCTGTTTTGAAAAATAAATATTTATTCGAACTTTTTCTTTATTTTCATTGTCTTATTTGTTATTATGATAAAAGAGGTATATACGGATTTTAAATAAAAAAAAATCAATCTGAAAACGTTTTATCTATTTATTCCACACACAAAGTTGTCCTCGAACATAAACAAGAACAGTAAGTCAAACCATGCCCACTAGTGTATTAGACTTAAAATACTCACTTTGATGTAGATATGATATATACCAACATGGCTAAAAATAAAAATTAAAAAATTGTGGTTCAAAGGTGTATAAGTTAAACACCTCTGAACCTCTTAACAAAAATGATTAAATCAGATCGAAACTAAAGGCACGAGGTGTTATCAAAAAGTTCGTGGACCAGCGCCATAAAATTAAAACCGCTTAAGGTACATCAATGAATTTTAAAATAACTAGGTAGCATAATCTTTTCTATCTAAAGAATAAACCATAAATCGTTAATATTATTTTTTAATTAATAAGTTATGTTTTTGTATGCAGTGGTATGTACAATCCGCGCAACCTCGAACACAACGTTTTTGCGACTTAAGTGTAATTGAGAAAAACTCTTTTGTTATGAACATTTGACATCCAAAATTCACGTTAATTCAGTTATGTGTTTGGACACAATGGGCCATGAAAAATGAAAATTTCACTTCATTTTGAAAGTTCTATGAAATTTTATCGAAAATTTTACATGGAGTGTCCAAACAAATAAGGCCTTAAGAATGACGTCAAAAAGGGGGAGGTGTTTCCTTTTCCAACGTTCTGTTAAGTTTTGCACATAAAAAATGGTATAGACCTAAGAAATGTTTATACTGGTTACAGTGAAATAATATACATCCAGAGTACTTGTCTTTTAATGTCAAAATAGATTTAGAGAGAAAAGGGATGTAAATTTATGGCGATTTGTAGTTAAGGTGTAAAAAATCAATCGCGTCAAAAATGACGTTGATCATGAGTTGTAGATATTGATCTCCCCAAAATAAATTATGCTGGCATAATCAAATGAGGATCATTCCCATTGTATTAATCCATTTGGAAAATTATATTCACTAAAAGCCACTGTTCATGACATGTAAAGTCATAAAGACAAGGCGGGTTTAAGTACTTACTCACCTTCAGGGAATCTCATCAAAATTAAGGCATGAGGTAGCAAAGCGGACATTAAAAAACAATGACGTCAAAAAACTAAACGGCGACGGTGCCAGGTTATCATATAATGTCGTTTTAATTTTATAATAATTCGGCAAATAATGAACGTATCAAGCTCAATTTTCAACATTTCTTTATTTTTTATGTTATATGTTCAATATTTATTTTTAAAGCACAAACTACGTAGTTCTAATTTTATAACCACAGTCCACGAACTTTTTGATAACCCCTCGTACTGTGCGCAATGACCTCTCTAAATGATACTCACACCTCCCATATGAATATAAAGACAGTGTCCATGTTTTGCTAAGTGAAACTCAAAATATGTGTCGTAAGTAAGATAGGAGGTGCTCACTGGCAATATGTCATAAATTTCTGTGATAGTCTAACGAAATTTCCTTCATTGCCCGCAACTCCTCTCAGACCAATGAATGAAATTTGATGAGACTTTCACAGAATCTTTATTACATAATGCCATTATGCACCTCTTATTTTACGTTTTGATCCGACACATATTGTTTTGTTTCCCATAGCAAAACATGGCCAATTATATTCATATGGGAGAAGGGAGTACCATTTAGTGAACTCATTGGTCACAGTACCTTTAGTCTAAATTGATCTAGCTTGCTCCAGTAGCTTTGCAGTAAGAGCATAACACAATATGCTAAAAGGTGAAAATAACGTTATTTTCGATCGAAAATTCTTTGTTTGCCATTTTCTGAACATTACATAGAATGCACACTCGTGGGCACTCAAAACAGGAATATTCATGTCTATCGATACTCTTGCCATAAATCTGATTTATTTATGAAGATAACCGACTTAAATATTGTTTACTTTCCGAATTCTGGAAATAAGTATTAAGATATATGCCAATCGATATAAATGCTTATGTTTAGAAGAGAAATACATTCTTAACAATATTACTGCTTACTAGTTTTTCTGAAGTAAATTTGCAAAAATGCAACATTTGACCACTGAATCAATGTTAACTTCCACCAGGCTGTTTTAAACTTTCCAGACCGTGTGAAACTACACACATCTGCTCCATCTCGTTCTAGATTTCCGTCTACGGCTTTATCTGCTTCCCACTGCAAGTTGAAGTGTGTGGAACTCTGTGAAGTTTCTCCCTTGTATGCTGCATTTTGAGCAAGGTTTTCTAAAAAAAATTCCTTGAAACTAATTTAATGTATACTCATCTCATGTTTAAAGATGAAATCATTGGTTATGATGAATTGTCTTAAACATTAATTTTTTTTAGACCACACGTTCCATTTGCATTTTGTATCATATAACAAAAACATATCTAAAATAACACGTAATCAGAGATAGTGTGTTCGAATCAAGGCCGCGATTGACCTAAAATTAAAGGGAAAAATAGGCAGAAACTGTTTCTTCGCCAAGTGCTGCATGTTGCTGGGCATACGTATGTGAAAACTTGGGCCCTTTGTCACGTTTGACGATGGCATGATGAAGAACCCTCACCTCACAATGGCCCTTAGATGTCTACAATTGAAGCCCTTCACCGTTATAAGATGATATCTTTATACGGGGGTTGGGGTGGGTGGTAATTCTCGACTATAAAGTTATTTTTCATAAAAGCAATCACTTCAAAAACATATCAGAAAGCTTAACATTTCGTCTTCTTAAATTCATTTATGTCAAAGAATGAGCTGTGGAATATTCCATATTTTTCAGGCGAATAACCTAAATAAGAATTCTAATTTAATTTGTTAACCTTGTGGTAAAGTCTCCATATAAGCAAGCAACTAAAAGATGTCAATTCACAAAATTGCAAACGGTTTTGACCATTTTTAGTGCTCAAAATGACGTTTCAACCTTATCTCGATACAGAATCACAGTTGGATTGCAAATCTATAAACTCGCGATAATATTGTTTATTGAATGACTCTTTTAAATGAACACCATAATGCCTTTCGTTATATAAAAACAATATGAATTATATATAATGGATAAATAAAAATAATTAGAAAAGAAAAGAAAAGGAAATAGGTAGAAGAAGTAATACAGGATTATCACCAGAGTTGCAGAGTTTAAATCAAAAGACAAAGGATTCACTCTTGCCATTTTGTACGCAGTAAAGGGTTATTAAAATTACGCTAAAGTGTACTTAAAATATGTTTCTATTTTTTTTTGTTTCATAAAAAAAGATACATAAAGTGTTTTGAACCGATCGGTTCTTTGAAAATAAGCAATGTTTCATTGTTTACATAATTAAAATTTATTTTTGTTTCTTTTAAAAATATAGATGGATAAGATACAATGTTTTCTTTCTATCCCTGACTTTTTTCTGTGAAACATTATAACCATAAGTTTAAAAATGAATAATCTAATTTCAGTTGTAACGCGTCATTTGATTGGTTAAACGGTTTCATCCATTTCGTATAACATAACTTGCCCACGTCACAATGAATTACGTCAAAAACGTATCACTCTGCTTGACGTTACTTTTAAAATAATGCTCACTTTGAAGCCTTTTTCAGGAGGGAATATTGTCTCATTGTCTACATTGAAATTAAATTATAAGAAATGAAGCTTATTTCAACTTATTATCCGATATAACAAAACTTGGGACAGTTTAAGCTTATTTATAAACTGCTATCGGATAACATAAGTTGAAATAAGCTTCATTCCTTAAATAGATATCAAATAAAGTGTTAAATTTTCATCAGTCGATTTATTTATATAATAATAAATAAAGTGAATCATATTGTTAAAATAATTTATTTTTAATTCTTATAAAAGAAATTTGAATCCGGCATATTATATTCCCTGAGTCCATTTATGATAAATTATTATAAGCTTAAACTATTATAGTTTTAACTATTATAGAAAAATAGTTCACAATTTGCAGTGATGTTTGAATACCACGTCAGAGTGAATTGCAATCAAGCTCAAATTATCATCAAAATGACATAAATGTGCAGCAGAGTAAAAGCAAAAAAACACAAGAGATGGAATTAAGCACCCCCCTGCTGACCGGTTACATCAGCTGAGTGTCATTGCCAGCAATGGGTATACGGAAAAATAACTTCATGCAATTCATTAAAAAAATGACACAGAAAGAACTATATGCGGTATATTGCATATATTTGCCCCCACAAAAGTCAAAGAAGTCGGTTCACTTTATGCATAAAATGGCCCTGTAGATATACCAATTAATTGATCAACACTTGATTTTCTATTTGAAGCATTAAAATAAAATAGAGACTTGGTGCTTTCATTTCCTATTAAAAAATTTCTCCTCAAAGTCCAGGTCTTGGAAAAAAGGCTTTATGAAATTGCAATGTTCTTGAGTTTTTAGGTAAACAGGTAGAATTGGGTACTTTCAGTGAAGAAAAAATAATATGAGCGCACCCTCTGATCTAGAAAATAAAACATGTCCATGAATCCTCAGAAACAGTTCTAGCATTTACTAGATGCATATTTTAGATCAGTGGTTGCGCTCTATATCAAATATCAAAAAATAACTTTAAAAATTGTCCGTTTTTGTAGACTTTTTCGGAATATGAGGAAATTGACGCATTTCGTGACGTCATAATGCATTGACTAGCCAGAAAATGACGTCATTTTTTATAGAATCGCAGTCACCAAAGATCTAAGTGATATTTTAATGCATTGTTAACTAAAACTATGCAGTTTCAGTTTTTCAGAAATTCACAGGGCCAAATAAGGCAAAAGTGAACCATGTTCTTTTGAAAACTTCCTGAAATGTGCTGAATTCAATAAATTGTATGAGAAATATAACATAACAGAAAATATTATAGTGTCAAAGCAGTGTATTCACAATATTTTTGTTTAATGACGTCACAAACTAGTCCGATTTTATATCCTTTTTCAGAAAGAGGACAAAATGGACAAAATTTCAACAACTTTAGCTTTAACATTAAAAGAACGCAAGTTTGTTCAGGAACAATATTGACATATTTCATTGATATTATCATTCTACACATTATATCAAAATATTGACCCTGACCACACATGCGCTCGGTGACTTTACTCAAATTATCGACGAATCATGTACATTTTTCTGTAAAATTCATAAAAAACTGAAATTTACGTCATGTTTGTTACGTCATTACGTACATATGGCGTCATTACTTATGAAAATATTCAGTGCTTCGAAGTCACCATATACTGCCCTGTTTAAGAACTTAATTAAATATATCTCCATCAAAGTTTGATTTTGGGGGCAAATATTGGTTATTACCGAATAAAGTTCTTTATTTTAAAAAAACATCAGGTAAAATTCGACATAATGAATAACTGTCTTTGATGACAAGGTCATTCTTTTATATATGGAATTTGCGAAACGCCAATTTTAATCGAGAGAGTGTAGTTATGTATAATAAAAAAATTATATAAATTACCTAGACCATCTGAAGCATTTATAAAGACAACTCCAACACAGATAATCTGCAGTAAAAGGTCCATGTCTTCCAACTTTCTAATGTGGCTTATTCAATATGCTTGAATTTAAACCTAATCAAATAAAAATACTTGGTTTTTTTGTTATTTGGTTTCCTGTTTGGCTTCTCATCTTTCTTCCTTATGGCAGAGACACCATTTCCCGTTTAAGAAAACAAACAGAGCACAATTGGATACAAAGTTTTCAGGAAGTTTGCTTAAAAAATGAAAGGGAAAAAAAGTAACATTTCTACTTTATTGCTTTTTCTGATTTGATACAAATGGGTTAAGTAAAGTAACGTATGCAAGTGGATGTAATTTATTATGCAAATTATGTAACCAAAGTACATAATTTTTTTCTCTTTTATACAGAGATTGCAATCAAGAGGTCAAAGGGCCAGGCAGCTAGCCTAATCATGTTGGGTAGGAAAGTTCAGATATAAGTTCAGTGTTGACAGTTTACGGAAGAACTTTATTTAAAACTACTATATCCAGGTATTCGTCCATATCATAACTGTTATTGTTAAAACTTAGTTAGATATATAGACAGAGTTTGCAAAAAAAAAAAAAAATAATAATAATAAATAAATAAAACCACAGTTAAAACTTTGAAAAGAAAAATATTATATGTACTTAAAAGAAATTAGTCCTATAGTTAATGTTGTACAAACAATTATTTGGAAAATCCTTTTTGCAGAAAATTTCAACATATTTGTTGACAAGATAGGGTGATATAAAAATATATTCTTTAATATCAAAATCAAGTTTAGAGACAGGTCATAGTCAGTCGGTCGGTCGGGAGAGGGCAGCCAAACATTTTTTAAGATGTTATAATAGTAGTATAATAATATATCTCACTAACAGTATCAACATTCTAAAGAAGAAAAAAAATCTTTAAATAAAGTAAAAAAAAAAAAAAAAAAAAAAAATTTTTGA
>PRKT01000144.1:1028778-1069872 GCA_003671525.1 Saccostrea glomerata
ACTGGATCAGTAGAAGATGTTCGTTTGAAAAACATTTGAAGGCCCCTGACAATCAGAACTGTTGAATTGGTTGCAGTTGTTGAAGAACTGATAACGGAAACGCCACAAAAGTCAGTGTGAAGTGTTATGAAAAATCTAGGAAACATGCCCAGTTATGGAAGTGTATACAGAACTTTACGGCATTACTTAAACTTTTTCCTTGTACAGTGCCTATGATATATTTCCAACAAGATGGAGCAACCTCACACAAATCAGAACAAGTTCTTGGATGGTTACAGAAAAACTTTCGGTAACCAACTGATTTCGTTCAGGACGAACTGTGTTTGGCTACCACATTCTTCTGATTTAAGTCCACAGAATTTTTTTCTGTGGGGATTTTCAAAAGACAAGGTGTATTCTCCTAAGCCAAACACCCTGGAGGATCTGAAATCAGAAATTACCCGAGAAATTCGGAAAATTACACCAGAAATTTGATCAATAACTTTAAGAAAAGACTTGAACTCGTGATTGAACAAAATGGACGTCACGCAGAGCATGTGCTGTAAATAGCAGCATTACTTTGGGACTGTATTATTATTAAAAAGAATGTGTATAAAATCTGTGGCATGTGTTGCATAAAATGTTATCGCATATGTTAAAATTTGAAATATTTAAATGAAGAGTTTCATAAAATTTTAAAGAATTACTATCACTTGAAAGGGTATCAGATATTTTGGATCACCCTGTATCTCCTGAAAAATAATCTTTATTTTGTATGATCTTTCGCGTTCTTGAAATTATAAGCTAAAACCCATATTAATGTGAAGTTCAAACAATATGTATTTGGGAGCTGAAATATAGTCGATGTTTGGATCATACATTCACTCTTTGCTTTGAAAACAGCTCAGGTGGATTGAAAATGAATTTCGATCTGCAATTTCAATCCGATGTTTTCCAAACGTCTGCGTCGAATTGTACCCGCCCATTTCATTGTCTATCACTGAATGTTTTGATTGTAACAGCTTGAAATAACGTAATCTGTATATTTACTTGTGAAGACTTTGTGAGCAGTATTTCAAAGTACAATTTAACAAGGGAAACTTACTTTGTAAGTTAATGTGAGAATGGGAAATCTTAACTAGCACGTATTCTTTGTATTTTTCACAAACACGTTTCAAAAAATTGTAAGTGGACTTTCCTGCAGTCATTTTAAATCGCATCCTAGATTTCCCTGACCAACGTGTTTGTAGTAAAAGTCATGTAGTAGGGTACAGGTTTGCCAGACTTACTGTGCATAGGTATCATCCCCTAGTGTCCTCTGTATTCAAACTTATATATTACAGTATATTGTATAATAATAATATTATTATATATTATTGAATTGTCATTATTAAAATATTATTCATTTCAATATTTTTATCATTGAAAAGTCAATTACCTCGGTGAAAAAACAAGTTTCAAAAAATTGTAAGTTGACTTTTCTGCAGTCATTTTAAATCGCATCCTAGATTTCCTTGACCAACGTGTTTGTAGTAAAAATAAACAGTCATGTAGTAGACCGTCATGTTTTTTGGCTTATTCACTGGATCAGATCATTGTATGTTGTGAGCAACTTTGTGAGCATCTTTGTGCGCAATAACAAAAATCAGATAATTTAGATTGTAATTAAAAAAAAATCCTTTCAAATGTTCTGAATTGCATAAAATTGTATTTGACTTCATACAAAAATTTCTCCATATCAAATAAAATTTAGACTTCTTAATATAGTATACAACTGCTTTGTCAGGTAAATAGTACTTAGGAATTTTAACATCTTCCGAATGGTCATCAGTAACATTGCTTTCTTTAAAAACCACTCTAATTCGCAGCACGGTTAAGGTTACAAAAAGGAGGCGGAGCCTAATTTGTACGGGAAAACTTGACTATGACATCATACACAATATACGTCATACAACATTTCTTTAAAATACCACAAAATGAGTTTATCTGCTAATTTAACCAGTAAGAAATCATCAAACTACATAAAAATTTACGATAGCGTGTTGTTTTGTCGTTAGTTAAATCCAACATAACAAGTTATTATCAAGTCACTGATCGCAATACACTTGTCAATATGAGTCATTTCTTACAACGTGACGTAGTTTGTATTCAGTGAGAGAAAGATCAAGTAATTTTTTCTCAACAAAATATGTATTCTCTAATTAAATAAAATATTATTTACAGATACTCTATGGGCCAATAACTTGAATTTAATGTCTTCTTCACTATTTTATTAATATATTTTCTGTACATTACGTATTTAATCGACACTGCCGTATATTTGCATGCAAGTACATCGGAGGGTAATGTGGGGGGTCTTCATAAATCGATCTAGTGCAAGGGCATACACTCTACGTATCAAAATAAGCTTTTACATTTTAACTATATAACTATTAAGGTATCTGAAAAGTGCTGCGATCCTGATGAAATCTTAAAAACAATTTAATTATATCAATATTTCATGCCGCCGACCAGCATAAAATATAGCATTTGGACATACAAGTATAATTTTAGCAATAAAATTGCAGAATTTAGACAGGATCGCAGCACTTTTTAGAAACTACAATGCGTGTTGAAAATATTTATATACAAAACTTGGAAATTTAACTTGATTATGCCCTTGCACTAGTGATATTTATATGTAACATCAATACTTCAAGTCAATGTGCTAAAATCGCGTGACTGCCGCATCACGTGACTAGTCTAAATATAAAATATAATCCTCCTCGATATGCAGTTATTAATCACAATTACAATCATCCGATATAAATAACGTACTAAAAGTAATCGCCATCCCGATTACGAATACATTTTTAAATACAAAATTTAGTCGATATTTCCATTGCGCACCTTAACTGTACTGCGTTGTAAACGCAAGTACTCTGAAGTTGATACATGGAGTATATAAAAGGATACTGGAGTTCCCTATTTAAAGCATTTATGTAGTCTTCGGAAACCAGAGTCCAAATTTATAAACACGATGTTGGAATTACAATGGGCACTTACTTGCTACTTTATATGCTGATCTGTGTTAATTTTAAAGTTTATTCATACATGTATTTAGCAGAATCTATTTAAGGTCATTTGTCATTTGCAACGCAGGGTTTCCGGAGAAAAAAAGTTTATACATAGGTTTTCTCACTTATGAAAAAAAAGTCATTGAGAGTGATCTCCCGTATGGAATTCTCTAGGCGCTGAAAACAAATAAAGCATTATGTTACTGACTGAGAATTAAACAAAAGCACGTGTGTTTTTTATCGGATATATTCAACTCAACAGTAATAATAGAAAAGCAGCAATGGGTTTGTCTACATTGTGCTGAGGGGGCAGACGGTCAACAGACCGTCATTTAGAACAGGTACATGAATGCTGGGAAGTGCAAAGATGTGAAATAATTTTGCTGAAAGTGGTGATAGCCAGGTGGACCAAATGAGAACGATTCTGTAGGTTATGTGAATGAGACACCATTTAAAGTTACCGAACATCCTTGCAAAAATATTATATGACAGTTCGCTTCCAATAAAGTAAATTATAGAATAGAAACAAACAACCAGTCTTTTGAACATAATGATTATTGATTCGATGTGAAGGGAAGTAACTCAAAATTAAAGAACAGTGCTAATATTTCTGTGTTCTGTTTCAATATTTTCATTTTCAGCCAAAGTATATGCATGTCGTCGGAAATAAGGTTTCAACAATGTATTTTATGTATAAATCTTATGAAATAAATTGGTTTTGGAGAAAACGTATGGTTGAAAATAGTATAGGGCCATTTTATCAACATTTTACATAGGAAATGCATTAAAAATTGTAATACCATTGATTTGACAAAATCTATAAAGGAAGGCTGGCTTGATGGGTAAAAAGGACCTGAATTGAATATGTTAAAAAAATCTTGAAAAATCCTATACGAAAACAAAAAAAACGTTGCCAGTGTCCTTTAGGACTACTACACGAGAAAACGAAAGCACAAGATGTTGCTTTTCACGATTTTTTTTTTTCAATTAACGATACTTATTTTCATTTATATGTTGACTATATATCCGTTTGAACTTGAATTAAAAAAGGGATACTTTCAATTTTTTTATTCATTCCTGGATGATCACGTTTTATGACTTCAGCTTTTTCAATATTAACTTTTCTTGTTTATGTCTAGTTATATTCCTCTATCCAATGTCTTTGATGTTCATGTATCCAAACTATTCGCTAATCAACAGTTAGTTCATAGTACGATAAATCTTTAACGCGAGGCATGCAATTTACTGATACGTGGATGATTCACAGATTTCAACAACTAGTATTTCGTAAAGTCGGCATTTTCGTTAATTCTATGGTCAATAGAACGACCTCGTTAACAAATGTACCTATTACTGGGTCGCATTTCGGCTGATTTGCTTCATTTCAAGTATTATGAATTTTTAAAGCTGAATTTGGCTATGGAAAGTACTGTACGAGTAATTTTAGATAATGAATACAGAATAAGTCCGTGTTTGATGCTTCGTTACGTTATTTACTTGCTTTGTTCATAATTATAGATTTGTAGAGATGAATCACGGATTTTCATCTCGACCATTTAAATAGTTATTGTCGTGATAAAAGTACTAGTGATGTACATGCAGGAAAAAAAAGAATTGAATTAAAAATGAAAAATATGTTTTATTCATGATCAAATTATCAATATAGAATTAAAATATATTTTTTAAATGCTAAGAAAGATTGATTACGGTAACATTAATTAGTTTTATAATCTTGACTGTTTGTATTTTCCTCTTTTCCAAATTCGATTCTTATCACTACAACAATATGAATAGTATCCAAGCTGTCACGTGGTCAAGCAAGCTAGCTATCTCCAGAAATCACACAAATTCCACTAATTTTGATAAGTTCTTTACAAAAAAAATAACAAAAATAACAAAGGTTTTACTCAAGCAATTACATTCTGATCCACGCATTCTTCCACACTACTAAATAAACAAACCAAAAATAGAAATTGGTAAGCTATGCCTCTCTGATGGGAATAACATGGCATCAGTTGTTATAGTCGGCCTAGTTTTGGGTAGATTGACCATCGGGACACAACTCCGATAATACAAATTATATGTACAAGGGCAATAGTAATTGATACACAAGCATTTAAAAGAATAGTATTGGCCAAGTTCCTTCTTTAATTTAATGGATAGAAAAATTTAAAATTATATGTTACCTTAACATATTTAACACATATATTACCTTTTGAAATAAAATGTCGAATTTTAAGGAACCGATTAAATAAAGATTTTAATGAGAAAAAGGACTTAAAATAAAACACGTTTTATTCTTTGCTATCTTTTTTGCACGATTTTAATCAAGAATACCCGAGGATGATAGTAAATAAATGTACGCTTTTTGCCCCTAAAAAGATAATGAAATACTCTTATTTTTGTAAATCATTGAGGGACGAAATGGTAAATTTTGAAACGTCAATGACCCATTCGATTTTCTCACTCTGCTTTCGACAAAATATACCTGCATGTACATATAGCTAAGAAAATAAAACAAATTTACTGTTCCTGCTAGTAAACTATTTCGATTCTTTAGGATAAAAGTTTTTTGATTTGTGCTTTCAGCACAGTCATATATAACTCCATGAGACAGGAAAACTACGAATTTGGATAAAAAACTGATAACTTCATTAAAAAAATATACTCAATTTTAATACTAATGAAAATATTACCGTCCTAATTTGAACCACCCCAACCTCCTTGACATTCATGAGGACAGAACCTGGACAATTTATCGCAATGTATCCCATCTAAACAATTTCCGCAGCTTCTATCACAGAGTTTTCCATAATACCCATTCACCCACACTTTAATAAAAAATGATGAGTTATTTACTCTTTTTTTTTTCTATGTTCTTAGTTTCTATTTTTGTCTTGTTGACAAAAATGATTTTTTTTTAAAAATTCATTTTATTTATTAAAAATTCATTTTATTTATTAAAAATAATGTATAAAGATCAAATCAAATTGTCAAAATCGATCAATTCTGTAAAAAAAAATATGTGCCACGTTTCTTCAAATGTTTTCAAAAATAAAACTATTCAAGAACCGATTTCCTACCACAATGAGGTTGTTCCATAAAAGTGTTATTGCACCCATATATACAAGAACCATTTAAAACGTAACATTGTCTATGCCGACATCTTGGATTACATGAAGTACAGTTTTCTCCGAAATTCCCAGAGGGACATTCTCAAAATAAATTTAGATTAAATGCAAGCAATTGAGTTCGATCCTTTGGATGACAATACAAAATAAATAGCAGAATACTTGGCCTATTATGCCTTTGTCTAAAAATCATTTTTCGTTGAATAAGTATAAAGGACTTATAGGTTGCAGTGAACTATGTTAACAGAATGTTTCACAACTCAGCATCCCCATTTCTTTTTTACTTCACATATCTCTATAGTAGCGAATGATGGTTCATATCCTGTACAATTCGTTTGTAGGAGTGGATCCTTAGAGTTGTACAAGGCTATCTCCTGAGTTATTCTGTTGATGGTGATGTCCATAACACGGCTGGGACAAGTTGAATGGTCCAGTGTAAACACTCTTTCTCCTGCACAATACGGCGGTACAAAAGAAGAGTCATTGAACACAAATACCGAGAATCCCGTGTTTCTCTTTATAGCTCAAATTTGAAATATATAATTAAATAACATTCTAGTAACATTGGTTTTATTTAGTTCTTTGAAAGCAGGATTCTCCATCATTTCAAATTTAACTGAGGCGCAGGAATTTCGCGAAGTATTTACATCCGGGGTCATTTCACGACCAATTTGCGAAGGAATCCCGAAATGAATTGAAAAGCATACATCACATAATATGAATCAATATTCAAATACACATAGCATAATTGATTTGGGAAAATGTTTGATGAATTTAAGTACAATAATTAAAAAATCTATTTAACCTAGTGTAGAACTAAAATTAAATTATTTCCACAATATATACTGACCCACCCACCCACTTCCCAAACACACATAAGTACTAAGTATATAGATATATGGTCATAGAATCTGAAAAAAAAATGATCAGTAAAAACATGTTTTAAGATATTTTACCATAATGTAACAAATGATATTTTTTAATAGGAAAAAATTAACATACTCTGTTCATTGAAAATCGTCAGAAGAAATTCTGGAAGGTGACATAAGTCACAGTGCAAGTGTAATTTAAGAGACATGGTTAACTGTGGAACTATTTAAGCATAAACTATTTGATGTTCCTTTGCAATTATCGTGAAGTTTGAAAAAAACGACTTCGTGTGTCCAGCGAGGTCTTGAAGATAATTGATTGTGCTAGCCCAATAATGGGTCGTTATTTCTGTAGAGTAAATTAACAGTTTAGAATTAGCAAATGAAAACGGAACATAATTTGGAGGTTAAGGGGTTTAATTGATTATATAATCATAATATTTATTGTACTGACAACGATGACCTCACTTTGGTGCTAATATTTAAACTGTGGCGGAACTATGACGATGATTTTTTAACTGAGGCGCTAAGGAATTTGACTGTGGCGGGGCCGTGGAGGATGGGCTCATGGAGAACCCTGAAAAGTTAACACAGTTAGTGTTCTTATTATTCAAAACTATAAATTTGGGAAGGAAAGGGTGAAATGTGTTCTTGCATTCACTTTTTCCACTCTCTCATATTTATCAGCATCAATTTGATTTTGAAATACATGAACACATAATCCTCTTAACAAATAATTATTATTTCTATGCCTCGAGGTTTTGGTTTAAAAATCATGTTTTGTGAGAATGGTTCAAATATTATAACCAAAGTTACTGCTGTTGATATTTCCCATCCACCAATGGCTTCTCAAATAATTTCAAACACTAGTAACGAATTATAGCAGAATTCTTAAATAACACTTCGTGTAGGAAAAGGAAAAGTTTACTTGAGTTTCGAAAGATTTCCAAATAAGCTATATTAGACATGGGTTTTAGCGGTAATTTCAACCAAGCTTCTTTGAAGTGTTCTTTAGCAAGAGTTATGCTGCACGTGCTTTCCCCGCGCTCCTCTTCCTGATATCCATTGACTGCTTTGTCTGCCAAGTAAGTTTTATAAGAGTGACTCTGTGATGCCAGACCGGAATAAGAGTTTTGTTGACTAAGAATTTCTGCAATGAATTCAATATCTTTAGAATTGCAATCCATAACAAACAAGAATTTGATGTTTTTCTAAAATAATTCATTGTGATGATAGGGAATATTAGAAGAAAATGTTAAGAAGTGTCCATATTGTCTTTTTGTCAAAATTTAGTGTTTTAGACTACTCCTTATATTTCAATTGATTACATTAATTTACAACCCTCTATAGGTTTAAGCGTGAAAAGACAAAAGTGAATATCTTTAACTGGGATGATTACAGATTTATTTGAGTGTTTTACTGAAATAACCTTACCCAAACATTTTGCTCCGACAAGAAAAAATAATGCAAGATAAAATGAGTTTAAGGCTATATCCATTTTCCTGGTTTTTCAATGCAGGGAAACATTCCACAATCAGATGCGTAACGAAAAAATGAGAAAGATTTTCTTTTAAATTGTATATTAACATGTGGTTTGTAAACTAAATTAATTAATTTTCATACAATCAAAAAAATTAACAATATTTTTAACCAAGTAAAAATCTTCCGCCATCTCGTATTTATCTGTATACATTGTTCTCGTCTTTCATAATTTAAAAAGAACATACACGAAAAAATCTGAAAGAAAGTACTTCAGAAACCGAAACATAATGAAAACGAAACTGTAATAGGAAATATTTACTTTTATTGAAGTAAATCACATTTATATATCATGTGACATAACTCTTGAAATAAAAAGAAATACATAGGTAGTCAATGCATTTAATAGAGACACAATTCCAAGATTATAAGCCTCTTAACATTATAGTCAGATACGTTCTATACTGTATATCACTTTTTATTCGCAATTACTTTATTTTCGAGTAATTACGAGAAGCTGTTTCCTCGCTAAAATTTTATTAAGGTCTTCCGTTTCCAACGGAAGACCTTCTACTGATTCTGTTGGAAAAGATTATTATTCTTTTTTTTCTTCTGCTTCCTAGACCGCAACTTTGAGGCCTCATATCTCGCTCATTTCTCAACGGATTTCTCTCAAATTTTCAGACGTTATAAACGTTAATAAACTCTATCAGAATAATGTCTAAAATTTCAAAAATCCACTTCCGGTTTTGAGTTATTTCCCTTTAAAGGAAAATTTATAGGCTTTCGTTTCCAGACAAAGGCTCAGAGACGGCTAAAGCTGGAGCAGAAATTCTACTGATTTTAGATAAAAGAAGGATTGAAGTTGTGCATATTGGTTTTTGTTTTTCGATTTCTGAATTCAAAATGGCGCTATATAGGGGTCAAATATTAGAACGCTTAAAAGAACCAAAAATTACTCATATTTTTCTTTTGATCTTCTAAACTAAAAATATTTTGTAAAAATATATAGAACATAATTTGTGCAGAATTAGAAGATCTTTCAAATGATATGTCGAAAAAAGGGCTGACCCCTAAATTAAGGGACCTAGAGGGGCCAAAAGTTTTTTCCAGATATCTCAAAAAGTATTGAGAATTTGTTATGCATCAAAGAAGCAAAGCTGTTCAAAATATCAAGTTTTATCTAATGGGGTCGTCAAAATACGTCCGGCGACGTCACTTCCGGTCGAACCGGAAGTAGTAATAAAATGCACATTTTTGCCGTTTTTGACAGGTTTTTGGGTAACATGTCTCACTAGAAGCTTATATATCAATTTTCCGTCTGTCGTCGTCACTTCCGGTCAAACCGGAAGTACCAAAGAATGGCTTAATTTTGCTATACTTAACATAGATTTGGAGGATTAACCCATTTTTGGACTTCATTTCTCTTTTTTTTAAAAATAAAAGTTACTTCCGGTCAAACAGGACGGAAGACCTACTCGTTGCTTTGCAACGAGCTCGGCTCTAGTTCTCGCGTATATTTGTATTATAAATGTTAATATACAACAGAAACTACAGCTCGTGAAAAATTTGTCTCGTTAATAAATACCAAAAGCATGAAGCTAAGTTGAGAAAATAAGGTGTCTTTAAAATATAGTGATCTACAGTATATCAATCTTGGCGAGATTTTTATTAATGCGTGTTAAATGACAGTACGAATCTAACTCAACCTAAGGAATTCAATTCGATCGAAATTACATCTGAACCAAATGGGATGCTAAATTCAGTATAGCAAATGTCTACATTTTAGTGGCAAATAAACTGTTTGATCTCACCCCTTTTTTTATTTAAATATTAGAAGTTTATACAAATAACCAAACATATTCATACACAGAGTATGCAGTGTCTAAGGACTACCCAGAGCTTTAAAATGATTTTTTAATGTATAAATATATTACTGAGTAATATGTTTTTGATTTTAATGCATGAGTGATGTATTCTAAAACGGCCAATTAGATTAGACTTATATACATGGTTATCTAGATTATCTAGACTAGATTACAGTTTTATGAAAAAAATTGTTGACCAAATGAGTCAATTGTAAATGTTTTGAGTGTAGGACATCAATGTATTTACAAGTACACAAGCGCAACGGGTTTTTTTTATTTCATTGACAAAATAAAAATAATGATCAATGTTAAGATTTAAAAAATAAATAAAATATACATAGGATCTCTTCATTTGTATATCAAAAGTACGCTCTGTAGATGATATTCCCAAAAAATTTAAAAATTAAAAAAAAAAAAAATTTAAAAATTCACAATTTAAAAAAAAAACATTGTTCAGCGAATGGTATACATTCTAGCAATTATAACTTCGAAGAATCTTAAAAACTGAAATATAACAAGGTTAATGTTATTTAATTGGAAAATTTTAATAAATGTAAATTATGTTCCTAATTTTTATCACTTCACATGTTGGCGTATGTTCCATTCGTTGAAACGGATTGGGAAACTAGCTGGTAGCATTTCCTGTAATCTTCCTAAAGTAAAAAAAAAAATATTTTGAATTATAAATAAAAGGTGATACTTATAACAGGTTATGTTCCTTTTAGAGGTTTGCAAAAATATTTTGATGCTAAGTAAGGTAATCACATAACCTTTTTTACCACAGTAAAGCATATTTGCAGGAAGATAAAAAAAAATCTCTAAAGCTTTTACGTTTATACGACATTACATTGTTAACATTATTGAAAATCGAAACATTCGGACAGTTTATATGCAGACAGTATAAATACATTTTATTCTAAAGAATCGCAATTGACATTCCAGGTCGTCTAATTCGAAATAATGGTTTAAATATTATGTTAAACTTGAAAAGTAATTATGGCCAGAGAGGAAGCTAAGTCAATGTATTACAAGAGGGGCTTCACCTCCTATAAACGTTTGTTTCCTTGTTCACCATGATATTACACCAGCATCTTATATTTGTGTCCTTGAAAAAAGTTACAACAATAAATTCTGCATTGTATACAAAATACATTAACCTCAGTAAACGAAGCTTCCCTACATCGCCCGTTAAAAACTGTAGTTTCATAGAGTCTTTATATCCAGCATTATTGTCTGTTCTTTACAATGCATTTTCGTGCTTTGACAACCTTCTGTCTATCGCTCACAACATTTGGTGATTGCCCAAAAAGTCATATCAATTGCATACTAATGATTAATAAGGGGTAAGCAATTGCCTGACATATCTTACTCTGAACTTGTCAAGATTAACCCCCTTCCCCACAGTCACGCATTTTAACGCATATACCGTTGCCCCACAATCACGCATTTTAACGCATATACCTTTACCCCACAATCACGCACTTTAACGCACATTGCGTTTTTTGACGTTTTCTGCTCTGATACCGCGTAAAGTTTTGATGGTATGACAATAAATGAGAAATAATATATATATTTCGCAAATAAGAATATTTTTCCTCATTTTAATATGTCCAAGTCGTTCGATTTATTAGACAAAACTTGGGATGCTAGACAAATTAAGAAGGTCTTTTTTTTACACTAAATAAACTCACCACTTGAATCACTGGGTTGGTGATGTAGATATCCCCCAATCTTGTGTGAGATGAGACCATTGATCCAAAATTTATCAAATTCGACACATGAATATTTTATGTGAATAATTATAAAAGTGTGTGCAGAAATCGACGGAAGGAACGGATAAAATAACAAAAAAAATTAAGTTAATTCATACTCATACAATTGTAGAAAAGAGGTTTTGTTCATATAATAAAGCTTTGTTTTAATTTATTTCTTGTTCGATTTAAATTGAAATTTAAATTCGTAAAAATAAAACCTTATTGTTTCCGCCTTACACAGCATTAAAAAATACATAGATATATACACAGTTAGAAAGGAAAAATCTTAAGAAACGGCAATATCGTGTTGAAGAAGATGTAGTTTAATTTAAATTTGAATGATCTCGTAATCGAGTCAACGTTTCCAATATTCGTAAAAAAAATTGCATGTTGCACATACTCTGCTCTGATGTGAAAATACACTGATATGTTAATTAAAATTTACACAAGTTCAGTTACGGCATATTCACAGACAAATAGGAAGTTGACATCAGATTCATACAAAAATAAATTCCACCATATGGCATGCCACAACAAAGTATGTGCTAAAATTTCAAGCATCTTCAATATAAGTAGTAGCTGGGAAAAAAACTGCGACGGAAATGTATTATGTATTGTATGACAGACGCACGGATTAACAGGCAGTTGACATCAGATATTTTTTTAAATGGATCCACCGATATATATGTAGCATGCCTCAGTGGAGAATGTGCGAAAATTTCAAGCATCTGCGATGAGTAAATGCTGCGAAAACTGATCAAAACTTACGAACTACACACAAACAGCTAGACAGACGGACAATCACACAAGGGTAAAACACTATACCCCCCCCCCCCCCCCCCCCCCCCTTCCTCTCTCCTTGGCTTCGGAGCGTAATTAGTTTTATAAGGGGGTAAATAGTTCCTTAGGAATATTTTTGACCTGCCTTGGGTACGTTTATATTGTCAGTATATTAAGAAATATTCACTTATCCGCTTTCGCATGTAGTTTTTTAATATATATATATACGTGAGTAGTATAAGGGGTCTAGATGGCTGGGTCAAATGAGTGCACTTTTGGGTCTGGGGGGGATAGCTGGGTCAACTGAGTGCAGCCCCTGAGGGGGATAGCTGGGTCAACGGAGTGCAGCCCCTGGAGGGGATACAAAAGCTTACCAAAAATACCACAAAATACTTTCATAAACGAACTAAAATTAAGAAAAAAGGAACATTCTAAATAACTTTTATAATAATGTGTTAACTCAACCAATTTACCGTCACAAGAAAAACCATCCCAATGATCTTGACATCCGTCAGGACAAATCCCTGTTGTTTTATTACAGAGAGTTCCGTTTCTACATTTGCCACAAGTAAATTGGCAGTCTTGTCCATAAAATCCGTTTTTGCACTCTGAAATGAAAACAAAAGAAAATCTGCCACTACACGCCCCAAATGAACCATAAGCTATGTTAAACCTACTGAAATACTTGGTATTCTTAAAGATTTTCGTCTTTGTTTTCAAATACCCGGTAAATATTTATAAAAATATCACAATTACCTGCCGATTAACAGCTGAAATGAATACAATAGACAATTATTACTTTATTCATTTCTGGTAGGTCACGAAATATAGCATGAAGATTAATTTTGTAGAAAATTTAAAAACTCCATAAAGTGCATGTCAGCATTTCAGTAATGGCACCGATCATTGGCACAAATCAATGATGAAATCCATAAAGCTAAATTATTTTTTTTATATTATGGTCATAAGTTTTGTATATTATAGGTCGATTGGATATCGGACAATGAATTTTAAATACAAATCCCTAACCCTGAATATTAAAATAGATATTAGAGAAAATTAAAACATTAGATTAAGATCAGTTGATTAATAATAACGTCATTTCAAAAATCCTTCAAAATAGACTTCCCTCTGTCTTAAACACAATTGTCAATCTACACCATCTATTTTTTGATACCGATCCCGAGGTATTTTCATAGTACTAAAATTCATTTTTTTTACTGTATACACTGTGAAAGTAAATTGTCATGATCTCATAAGGCCACACCAATTTAATTACTTGATCGTCGGACATTTGATGAAAAAAGGAAGAGCGGGCAAGCGGTTAAATAATATTATTACTTTATTGTAGGCAAATCTTTTAGGCTGGGCGTGAAAAAATTTGAGCGGAGGATTATATTTTTTCTAATTTGCAGAGTTGATTAAAAGTTAGATAAATAGAGCGGAAAGTAACAGAAAACAGCCCATAATTCCCATGGTGCGGGGATATTAAATTAATATCATTTGTATAGTTTTGTTTAAATACGAGAGTGCGGGTCCGACGAACAAAATTTTTTATTGGTGTGGCCTAACGCATAAATGCTATTTATGAAATCCATGCCTCTCTTAATTCAAAAGACATCAGATTTATTTAAATCCCTGCAGTGTATTATCAAAATGGGCCAAGGGTCAAGATTAACTACTGTAACAGTTATTTTTATTTTTTTTTGATATTTGACAAATAGTTCACTTTCAAAAAAGTGTTGTATATAGGTATATATTTTTTTAATTTTCCCAACTTTTTTTTTCTTTTTGCTCCTCAATTCCCATTCTCTTTACACAACTTAAATTGTATCTTCCTTGCATTAAATCAATCTTCTGGAATTTCAGTGGCTATCTCTATTTCAAATTTTTCTCTCTGACGAATACAAAGAATAATGTTAAGGATACTTTGATTATAATTAATGCCCTCGTGGCGTATTCGTTAGAGCGTCTGCTTTAGAGTCGCAAGGTAAGGACCCAATTCTTAAGTCCAAGGTTCGAATCCCTTTTTTAGACTGGGACCGATCTTTCGGATGAGACCGTGTGAACCGAGGTCCCTTGTCGCAGTAGCTGTTGGCACAAAAAGATCCCTCACTACTCAATGCCCTGCGTGCCGAGTATACGACAATTATACAGCTCTCTACCAGCAAGTGGTGGTGTATCCGTATGATCAAACAAACAAAGTATACTTACTTGAACTTCGAAAATAAATTTCCAAATACGCTACGTTAGCCATTCTTTTGAGTGGTAGTTTCCACCAGGCCTCTTTAATTTGATTATTAGCCCATGTAAAGCTGCATGTACTTTCGCCGCCGTCCTTTTCAAGATAACCATCCACAGCATTTTCTGTTGGTCTGTAATAACCATAATGATATGGATGCATAGACGCTTGTCCCTTATACTCTGGTAGTAAGCTGAGATTATCTACAAACAACGAAAACATATTTGATTAAAAATTCAAATAGGAGAGAAAATGTGAAACGAACCCCATCGGAGATAATATTCGTACATGCATCTTTGAATGTCAACAATATCACTATAGACATTACCCCAACTTTCAGATACATTTACACAATTCCAAATAAGAATACACTTCGTCAGCATCATGTATTTCATCATCGTGTCAATTATTTTTTTTTAAGTTGCTTTGCATATTATGACTGTATAAATATTATAAAAAAGAAGGAAGAAGAATAACAAATACATTTGCATTGCATGACAGTGAATATTTACTGTGTTTATTTTCCTGTAATTATTATTGCTAATACATTTCTTTAGTGGAATAAAAAGTTCTTTATAATGACAAAAGAAATACTTCCTGAGGTATCAATTAAACTTTGACCTGTATTATGCAACCATTATGCTTCACTGCCTCTATTATGCAGGCAACTTTTAATAAAATCGAGAAATTCATAAGTTTCCTCATTGTTGAATTTGTAAGCATGTTTTTACACAATGTATTCAGTGAAATAGTTAGACTTAGATTTCGTGGTACGAGTAGTTAGTTAATTTGAAGGCACCATTCTTTTTCAAATACTGAGATATTCAATAAATAATGAAAGGGTGCAATGTCATGCCTTTTTTAAGATATGAACAAAAAATCATTAAATTACATCCCAGAGAATTAGTGAATGAAATGCACAAAACTAAATGCACAAGAATTGGCTTTCACGATATTAATTTTAATAGATGCGAATAGTTGAATTCTCAAAAACTACAAACACGTTTATTTAAAAGGTGAAGTTCATACCATACATATACATGTATTGTTAATTTTAAAAATGTCGATTTTATTTCTTTGACAAGTCATTTGTAATACCAAAACTTTATAAAAAAAATAAAGATGGAATGATTGGTGTTGTCCTGGTCCGTCCTTCCGTCTTTTGTTTCCTTTTTTTTTCTTATCATGTTTAAAGTAATGGGATCAATTATTGCCAAAAAATGGTGTCCTGAAGACGTTATTTAAGGTTGGATTGTACTTTTTATTCTGGTTGGCGAAATTGTTTTGAAAACAAATTATCTGGAGCAATTGGTGGTAATCAGACGTTGGTGCATTAAAGATCCAAAGAAGTTTTGAAAAATACAAAATCACAAAAATTTACATAAAAATCAACGCCATAAAAACTAACCAGTTTTCAACTTAACATGCAAACATTCTTCATGAAAAATTAAAGTCGAGGCTTGTTGATATCATTGACAACTGCGTTTTCAATAAAAATGAAAGTAGTAAATAGCTTACATATACCTTCCCATTGTTCATTTGCAAAATTATTCCAAAAAGAACATTCTGCTTGAACATACAACTCGACACAAGTACTCTGTAGTTGATATTAAAATATATTTTCAAAATGAAAACAATAAATGCATGTAGTTAAATCATATCTTTAGAATCTTTAAAAAAGTTAGATTAAGATAATCCATTGACGATGTGGCAACTCCAAAAATGGTGATTCCCAAGTACATCAGGTGATTAGAAGTATCATAATCACATGTTTGTATTTCATAATCTATTCGCTGAAATTACTTTAGACATTTTTTTAAATATATAGATTGTCATCAAAATCTGCTTTAAGCATGACAAAAACTCTGCCTACAACTGTACATTAATACAACATTCTTATGCAATTGTTTTGTAAAACACGTTTTGATTGGCTAATGCACTGATGTTTGAAGCAGTAAAACGAACATTAAGCAGAGTTTAAGCTTTGCATTGTGACATCATTATTCAGTAACTCAAAAACGCAATGTTCTGTGACGTAATTAATATTGAAAAAAATTCATGAAAATAAGACGTAAACAACAAACAAAATGCATGGATTGCTTGAAAATAAGAATAACTAATCTTCTAATTTGATATTTGCGACCGTCACTACTGTTAATTTAACGGTCGCAAATACCAAGAAGATGGGCGACCTTTGCGAAAAATACCCATACTCAAGCAAACGATCTCGAATCGTGAGTTTTATTTCAACATTAATGTTACGTGTACTTACAATGGATACAGTACCTTAAAAAAACGTTTCCCTGAATAATGAACGCAGACAGTTGAATAATACAAAACAGAAAAAAGAAAAAGAAATCAATATTATCCAAAACATTTTTAATCCGAATCATCATCGGAGTTTGTTTTACAAGGTGCATCATGTATATTGAACATTAAGTGGTTTTTTTACTGACACATAATTACAATGATGCCTGGAATACCCAAGGTACCATATGACGCTGCATATGTGCGTGCAACATCCAACGGTACGGGCCCCGCATTTGCACTGACAAAACCAACAAGAAATATTTGTGGTTGAATATCTTATCCACAAATTATAAAGAAGTTTTTTCTGTGTCGAGATTGAATCTTTGCGTGAATTAAATCATTCTCAATCTCGGACACATCAATAAGATACTGTCCATTTTCAAGATGTTCTAAAACATAAGAACTTGCTTGTTTCAACTGGTAAACACAAAAAAGTTATTTGCCGAAAAAAATCCTCAGTAAGAACTGGAAAACCTACGGCAGTGTATTTGGCGTCTATTAGTCTCCATGTTTTAGAATTCGCGCGATATTTAAGAGAGGATACACCATATAAACCCATTCGTTGAATTGCTGTAGCAGTTTCTTTATACTTAAGAAGCATTTGGAGATCATCGGCATTAAATTTAAGAGGGGGCTTGTATTTATTTATAATGCAACTCACAATTGAAATATAGTCGCCAATAAATGGCACTTGACTATTGTGTACTACATTATAGAGATACTTCCATTTCTTTATTCTACCGTTAGCTGCCTGTACCACCCATTGTACTTTGGTAACCAGGCGCAAAACATTTGCCTCCTCCGGGGAATGCTGCTTTGCTGATTTTGAAAGAAATGCAGGCATTCTTTTAGAAAACTCCAAGAGTCCCTGAAGCCCATATCCACAATAAACAATATTATCACAGATAATTCAATTTATGCCGCTATGAGAAATATATTATATTTTACACCTAAGGATAATTCTGCATATCCCTGCGCAGTCTGCAGGATATGCACCCTTATCGCAGCGCAATTATCATAGAACCTTTTATTGCGAAATTGCACCTTATTTTGCTTGGCAGAGTTATCCAATCAAAATCCTTGATTTTGTTGCGCCATTTTTGTTAGCCTGGCAGTGCATTGAAGAAAAAAACCCACCACCCACCCTTTTGCCTTTTTGGTGTTTATGGTTTAATATTATTTTGCATTTTAGTCCAGATTTGTATTTTCCTAACTAACTTGTCATATGTTTCATGATTGGCGCAATTGTTTGGACGCCTCCAAGGATTTACTCATTTATGTTATATTTTATGCATATTTACACGTACTCTGATATGTTCACTGCATGTAAATTTCTAGTCAGTCTCAGGGGGATCACACTTGTACCTTTCACCTGTGTACATGTAACCTGTATTGTTTAATATTAGATGATCCCCCTTCATAATTTGTTATACATTTTACCATATGTCATTAAATAAAATGACATATTCGACAAAACTGCATATCTGTGTTTGGTTGTTTTTCACTGCACTTTCAGGCTGATATTTCTCATAGGAGGCATAAAGAATATTTTGCTCTTTCAAAAAAAATGTGAAGTTGCTTTTATTTGTTTGGCAATGTGTGAAAGAATGGATGAATCATTGTTACGATCATTTGGTAAGGGCCCAATTGCATCGACAATGTAGCCATTGGTGGTTGTGATGATGAAAAGTTTTACAAGAGGTCTACCTTTATATACAGAGTTAATCAGTCTCGGAACTTGTAGAAAGAACTCTTCTGAATGTAAATGTACGTACCATCCAGTACAAGAATGACTGTGTCTGATATTGGGTCTGAGAACAGTTGTTTTGAAATGTCAGTGGTATGATGATCGATTATACGCTCCCTTGTCAAATGGTCAAAACCAATATTTAAGGGTACAAAGTCTCGAACCATAACTACAAGCGCACGCTTGATGATCTCGGCAACCTGAATTTAACTTTAACAGAAGCATGCCTATTTCATTTTTTATTGATCAGGTTTTTTTTTAATTTTTTCAAAGAGATGATTGAAACGGTAAGGTCATCAAAGCTCTCTTTCGATATGCCTTATAAAGAGTGATGGTCCTCTTCACAAATCAAGTCAAAATCTTTTTTGCTCCGCATGGTATTTGATATAGCTTTAGATCTTAGTCTAGAAAGTAAATCTGATTCAGTCATTTCCTTTAATGTCAAAGTAGAGTGTTGTGTTCTATATGATGTGGTATATATGGTTTGGTTTGGATTTAGATTTTTTCCCAACAAATGTTTGGAAAAGCATTTACAACCTACTGGTACTAAAATACCAAATAAAGTAAAGGCATCGGTTCTTGCTTCTTTAGGTATTACTCTAAGACCTGTATCTGAGTTACAGAAAGCACGTGTATTATTATATTTTCCAGCAGATACAAATGGGACAGAAAGAGACACGTTATTTGGCTTTGTTTTTGTGCTGTACTCTAGTTCACAGTGTTCTTTGCCCAGTCTACACTAATTGCATACCTGGCTTTTCTCATGAACTTCGATACCTGTCTCGATCAAAAACATCTTAAGCTTTGATGAAACTGTTCTCTTTAGCTGTCATTTGAGTTGTCGTTTACATATACAGCACCCATACTTCACAGAAGCCCCCCCCCCCTTTTTTTACATGTATTCACATCCTTTCTAGGGTATCTCGCTCATATAAATTTTATCGATATATAACTATTTAACAGGGAAAGTTACAGGGACTTAGAATTTTTCACGATGAACGACAAATGATGCATACAAAAAGTTATTTTTTTCATAAAGTGGGTCAAGTTCCATTTTTTCACTTATAAAATATTTAATAAGTTAAAAGATGCACTAACATATTTTATTTAGTTTAAAATAGAGATTTGACCCACTGCATAAGAAAATATGCTTTGAAATGTCAGATTTGATGTTATTTTGTATGTTTTTGCGTTAAAGTAGTTTTTAATGGATATTTTTTAGAGTTCTATTTGGATTGTCATGAAAAAAATTATAGCTATAAAAAATAGTGATTCATTACAAAAGGAAAAGGACGTTTTCGTTTCCTGAAGACTTTTAATCTCAGCTTTGATATTTGTCCTACTTTTGGGTATTTGGCTCGACAAGTTCAACCATGTCCTTAGAAGATTAGTTATTCCCTAATTATCGCTTATAAATACATAACACATATTTGCAATCCTTACGAACAGACAGCGTGTATTTTAAAAACTTGTAGAGAGTATTCATGAAAACATTGGAAGCTCGTTTTTATTTTTAAAATAGTTAAGCACATCTTTAAAAAAATGAGGTTAATATGATACCGTTTATTTCATTTTAAACAAAAGAAACAAAGAGAAAAAAGTATCCTCATGATTATATGAGTCAGTTATTCATTTCAACAAATATCATCATTTTTGTAGTCGTGCATTTCCTGGTAATGCGAATCTTCCGACTGCGTATTTATCTTTTGATATGTAGGATCGATGTTTGTATCAACTAATTCATCGTAAAATTTTCCAGGCATTATGTCTGGCGTGTCCTTTCCTGTATGCTGACTTCTCCTTTTTATTTTCTTGTACACGATTCGAGCAAAAACAATGATAGTTACAACAACAAGCGTTGAACAAATGGATATAACAGCAGTTGAAACGTTTGAAATCCCATCATCTGTAATTTTAAGAAAAATACATGAGTTTTGTATATTTTGACAATTCTTTCACAAAAAATATCTTGGATGAATAAAAGGTAATGTGTTTTTAGGGTTTTGAAAGGTTTACAGTTGGAACTTATGCTTTTCTTTAATGTACGGTTGATGAAATGAGGAAATGAATAAGCAAACATACCTGACAAAATACTTTGCTCTTACTCAGTTAAGACGTTGATTTTAACGACTCTTTTAATTTTAACTTACCTGCATTAATTTGATCGGTAGAGACCAATTCTGAAATAAGTTAAAAAGTTCATTTTCAAGCAATCTCTCAAAGAAATATATTTCTTTTAAGCAAAGTGTTGTTTTAAATTTAACTTCTTCATTAAATTAGTTTTTTAAAAAAAATCATGTCAAATAGGGTCAAATTAAAACATGGATATTAAAGTAGGTCTATACTCGCACTACGTCATTTACATATAGTAGAAACGGAACCGCGCTTCTGTTATGTTCTCAGTGTATGATGTTAAGAGATAATGCGACAACACACCGTGACCATGCCGGGTTCTGTCATATTTTTATTACCACTTCCGTTATATATATTCTATACATTGGAACCAATCATGAACATAATTCCGGATTACATAGAACATTACAGCTTCCTTTTTCCAAGATGTGATTTTTAAACTATATTGGTTTGACTTTTACTTAGCGTTTTAAATACCCGGTAACGATTTTGCTCCAAGTCGCTCGCGTCAACAAATGTACAAACACTGATTCTACAGTTTTAAGGATAAATTAATTAAAAAGAGAAGGCTGGGAACAACTTTGTGTTGACAGAAATAATAAGGTAGTAAAACGACATTTCTAGGAGTGATGCATGTTTATATGCCGTGCCGAAAACACGGACCACGAACTTGCTACATCGACAGAACATGTACGATTTGTATCAAACTCTCGCGTCTATTGTCGGCGGCCAAAATGAAGCTAATAGTGATAATTTGGAAGAAAAGTAATGACTACGATTCAACTTAGACAATTCTTAAGTTTTACTAATCAAACATTACAAAATTTACTTTGAATAATAATTTTGTATAAGACGCATACCCCCCCCCCCCCACACCTGAATCAGTGCCAAATTATCTTTTGAATATCTAAGTATATGACAAAAGTTGATTCACTTGCAGCATACTTACTTTCTGTAACAAAATTATCCAGTATTTGAGAATCAGTCAATCACTTTCATTTTCATTGTCTCTAATTAACAGACAAGTGTGTTTTAATTTTTTTTAAGGCGTAAAATAAGATAAAAAAATTTTAGTGACAATAGGTATTGGGTGTGTATAATTATTGTTTTAAATATATACAACTTTGTTAATATAAAAATACACTCAAACATTAAACGTATTACAGGAAAGTGTGGCAATATATATATTACTTCTGGAATAAGGAAATTAGGGGGGTACCTTTAGTGTAGAGCTCCTACCACGAAAAGTAATGCGTCAACATATAATTTTTTTTAAGCTTAATCTTTTTCTAAAATATTATTTAGTAAAAATGATACAATTTTACGTAGTTTGAGTCCATAATTTTTTTTTTTAATGACCGAGATTGACCTATGAAGCATATTATCTCATATAAAAATTTTAATACGTTAGACTACGTGCATCTAATATCATAATTCATGCAAAACAATGATTATATATTGTTGACTAACATATTTCTACTCTCTTTAGGGTATTAAACTCAAATATTTAGACTTTAATCCATTTAAATACAACAAAATCTAGGATAGGTAAATTTACAGTATTTTACATTTCGGAGTATATACTCCGATAGGCAATAGCGGAAAAGTAAATATGTTGACATATAATTTTTCTTGTATCTATCCATTGCTGGGATGTATGTCTATCTTTTAAAAGCAGATTTTTTTAAGATTGAGTCCATTTAGTGCCGAGTATAGAACTACCTTCACAAAATAAAACTACTATCTTTTACAAAGTCTATGAAATTGAAAAGAGCGTTAAACCAGGTTGACAGAATCATCAATTTTAAAAACGTTTATGTACAAAATGTGTGTTTTAATGTTGAAAAATATTCTGTAATCAATACGAATTTAATCTATACGCAAAATTTAGCAAAAATGGGCTATAAAATGAAATAGACAAAAAATCCCTTTCGAACAGAATAATCCAGTCCACCCAGTCACACATCCGGCTTCACATTTTCCGGAAACTTTAGAACACGGTTTGCCATCTTTACAATGTCCACAGTCAAACGCACAGTTTGGTCCGTATTTATAATCTTCGCATTCTGAAAGCCAAATGTCACATGATTACTGAGCAGAAAAGAAAAGTTAGTTTAGAAAAACAAACAATAGAAAAAAAAAACATTCAAAATCAATGAAACTTAACATTTCCTCTTCTTTTCTCGACAAAACATAACTATGTTAGAAATTATTATTGATAAAAAGCGATTAAAAATTATTCCGACGGTAAAGTTGTACTTCGAAAAATATAGCTCGCGATTCTAGCTAAATTACTCTCGTAAATGTAAAAATATTAATGCATTGTAGTCGTAATTCAAATCTTTTCCGTCAAATTATAACATGATATATATAAATAACCAGTAAATTATTCGAACAATCATTTATTGCTAAATTATGTGTGTTTTTTAAAGGTCATTCATTTTTAAGTCTTACTTATCAAATTTTGACAAGTAATGTATGATTGTATATTGTTGTATTCTAAGGCATTCATTTTTAATCTTTAATATAACATGTAGGACCGGTCCATTTCTCTTTACATCCTCTAGGACAGGTTCCTGTTGATTTATTACAGAATGTCCCTCTCAGACAATGCCCACATTTATCCTGACAGAGTAATCCATAGTAACCATCAGAGCAAACTATTAAAACGGAATTTGTGACTTAAAATTGTCCGCAACATTATCAAGTACAGGTCGTAAGAATTTAGTATACAAACACACGTATTTTACTTTTACTTAAAAAAAAGTGGCTGAGCTTATAGCATTATCAATAGTAATTCGGTTTTCTTCTTAAATGGTTTACCAATACAATTGCTAGAGATTACGAAGTGTGATCAAAGAGTTTGCTAACTATCTATTTATAAAATGTATTTCAGAACAGGGAGATATTTTGTACATATATAGTCGTAAATATTGTTTTATGAAAGAAACATACCTAAGATGATGTTTTCCTACATTACTGTGACGTTACAATATGGAATTTACGCCAATATGTCGATAACGTGTGACTTTCCAAAGTCAGTCGGGTTCGATCAACAAACGGATGTAAAGTTTAAAGTTTAATATTAAAATACCTTTGCAGTTTTGCAGAAGCATTCAATAATTTGTACAAAGTTTAATGAAGACAAAGGCATGGCACAAGTTCAATCATGAAGTTTGAGTGAAAAAAGGAAGAGGGTTCAAATGTTGTTTGTTCTGGAACCCATTGATACTTACATTACATATAATCTGTGGAAAAGATGGTCCTTAATTGTGCAATCTGTTATGAAAGCGATAAAAAGGTTAGAGTTAGAGGTATAGATGAATAGCTTATGAACATTTTAATAAAATTTCGCTTTTAAGGTTTCATTGTGAAGAAAACACTCGCTGTGACCTTCAGCTCAACCTTCAGATATATCGACGACATATTGACACTTAACAATGGTAATTTTTATTCCTACGTCGATACGATATATCCAGGAGAGCTTGAGATAAAAGATACTACAGAGTCTGACACATCTGTTTCATACTCAGATATTTTAATTTAAAAAGACGTTAATTGTAACCTAACAACCAAGTTATATGATAAACGTGACGACTTTAACTTTTTTATCGTCAACTTCCCTTACTTATGCAGCAATATACCTTCATACGGAGTGTATATATCCCAGTTGATTCAATACGCAAGAGCATGATTTACGTATGAAGAATTTCTAAAACGAGGTAAATTATTGAGAGGCAAGTTGATGAAACAAAAATATCAGCAGTTTCGTTTGAAGTCATCAATTCGTAAGTTCTATGGTCGATACAATGACATTGTCAGCAAATACAATTTATCTTTTAGTCAAATGCTGACTGACGTTTTTCATACCAATTATTAGTCCATTACTTACACACTGAATTGACGACGAATTTTTCAGTTATTTCACGATCATAACAATGAGCACACGACGGGTGTAACCGGTCAGCAGGGGATGCTCACTCCTCCATGGCACCTGATCCCACCTCTGATGTTTCGAAGGTCCGTGTTTGCTCTGCTCCTATTTTGTATTGTTTAATGGACTTTGATATTGATTACTGTTCGTTTTCTTCATATCATTCTGTTATACTTTTACATATCAAAAATTATAAAAAGAAGTTTTATCCACGATTGAAAAACGTCGCAACTGAGACAGAGAAGTCGAGCTTTGATAAAATAAATGCTTGTTATGGGAAATAATATCCTCTCCACTCTTTCTAGTGTCGTGATTTTGTTAATTGGGACAGATGGACTATCCTTAATTAAAAAAGTATTAAAGGTAATGCAGTTACAATACTTTGAAAAATCCTTTACCTTCTGAAAACAGAACGCTGCAGGAGCTTCTTGATCACCTGGATCACATGATTTTGTGTTCAAGCAGAACGGTGCCGGATGTACTTTTCATATTCATTACCATTGTTGTTTCAGAACATTATCATTGTTGAATGTCATTACTTAAAAAATTATTCGTTACATTGAGTTATCATAACGATTGATTGATTGATTGATTGATTGATTGTTTACTGTTTAACGTCCCTCTCCAGAATATTTCACTGATATGGAGACGTCACCATTGCCGGTGAAGGGCCGCAAATTTAGGCCTATGCTCGGCACTTACGGTCTTTGAGCAGGAAGGGATTTTTATCGTGCCACACCTGCTGTGACACGGGGCCTCGGTTTATACGGTCTCATCCGAAGGACCGCCCCATTTAGTCGCCTTTTACGACATGCAAAGGAATACTGAAGACCTATTCTAACCCGGATTCCCACGGGGCAGTTATTATAACGAAGGTGAAAATCAAATTAATATTAAATGTTGATATACCATGTATGGAACTTATACTGCCTCGTTAGTGTGCTAGCTTTCCTAGCGATGCGGTAGAGTCTTTCTATTTCAGGTAAGTTAAGCAACGACAAGCCTGTTTAATCCTTGGATTAGTTACAAATTTGTTGACAGCGTAGTGACTATGGTGTTTGACGACCAGCTTCAGGAAGTCTTAGAGCTAGGACTTCGTGTCCATATACAGACTTTGTGTCTGTGGACGGCATGCGGAAGGGGTTTCGTGACGGAAGAAATTCCCGCCTTTAGGTGGCTGAAAGTGTAGGCCTTTGTGTAAAGGACTTAGCATCCGTGGACGGTAATGGTTGCCGGTACTGAAGGGGTGCACACACCTAGGGAGGATTCGTACTAAGCTTCGAGTCCAAGCTGAATTCGTTTATTAAAGTTATGAATCTAGTTTGCGTACATTTCATAACCCAAGTAAAAATAGTCATTTTTTTACTATACAATGATTTAAGCATTGAGCTGAATTCTTATTTTTGGATGTCGTTTGTCCCTAAACACATCTGGTTGTGACAACAAATGGTGTTCACTTTGTCGACACGACCAGGTGTGTTATAGAACCGACGACATTCCAAAATAAGAATTCAGTGCTTATATTTTCATTTTCTAATATTTTTTTTTCATTATTGTTAATTTCGTTTATCTTTTCAGTGAATTTATCGCCTTTTTGTGCTTAATAGACGAAAGAGAAGTTTGTGATGTTTGAAAGTTAAATTACGCAAATATACATTTTGAGGGAAAAAATACAAATTAATCTAAAACGCATATCTGTTACATTCTTATGTCAACTTATGCTTTTATTAAATTTGGCCAAAACAAAATATATTTTGGTGTTCCTTGAGTATTAAACATTTATATAATTCCTACCGTATTTTTTACCGCTCGGTGACAAAGTCGAGGATTTGTAATGGATTTCATGAAGAAACTTACGCTGAATGTAAATATTGACTTTGGATGAAATTAAAGATTGACTAAGGAGACTTTGTCAGGTATTACTTGTCATCAGTTGACCTAGTTGACTAATATATGATCAGATCCATGTAGTAATGATAAGGCTGAATTCAAGGGTCAATTTCACTCTTATGAAATAATATACTTGAGTTTTACTATTTTGATGAATATCTTGCATGCAACATATGAACACCAACAATTTGGTACCTTTACGCTTCAGTCCATCCCAATTATCCTTACAGCCGTCGGGACATTCGCCCGTTGTCTTGTTGCAGAATGTTGCATTATAACAGTTTCCGCATTCTTCACATGCTTTTCCATAAAACCCTTCTTCACAGACTATATGAAAGTAAAATGCAATGTACGAGGGTTGTCATAAAAAGTTGTAGTCAGGAAAAACAGTTCATTTTCTCTTTGATGAATTAAATTGCTTTTCTTCTAAATGTTATAACAAAAATGTAGCATTTTGTGTTTATGCATTTCAATTTTCCATGATGATATAACATCTAATAAGAAAAGTATGGTGAAAAAAGAAAGCATATAAGTGTACATCGACGCACGAAATCAAGCGTAATTTACTTCTCTTATAACGTTAACGTAATGATATCTTTTTCTAATTCACATGAGCTTGTTAATATTCATTTTTTTTTAAAGTGAAAGACCACTCTTGACTAGGGGACTTATTTAAATGCACTAGTGTCCGGTTTTTTATTGCTGTTTTTTTTTCAAGCAGATTCAAATTCTAGTGGAAATTTAATCTGAAAATTGCTGTACATTGTAGGTAGCGGAGAATACACATTGTTTGACGTCGTTTGTGTTGTAACTTTTTTGGGTACAGAGGAAAAACTAACATTCAATCTCATGCCATTTAAAAAAAAAACTTCCTATTCAAATCTAGTGTGTAATATCATTTCTGTACTCTTTTTACCGTCTTTGATGTATACAAATCATCATATTTATAAAAAAAAACAATTTATTATATATCCGTGCGCTGGTTACGCGTATGACGACGTCATTTTCATCAAACTCAATTCCATCAAGAATTTGAGAACTATTACACCAATCGTCTATTTCCAATGCTATTTACATATATTTTGACATATCATAAAGATTTTGATTCTGATTTTACTCATTTAAATTTGCGTGAGTTCAATGATATTAGTATTGAATAAATAAAATCAAATGTAATAGTTATATTCGTAAAATATTCCAGATTTTGTTCGTGCGCCGACATACCTTATCTGCCATCATATAAATCGTTCTAATATTATTTGTATGAAAGGTATGGATTTAAAAATCCACAATTTTAAAGAGCATTGAATATATTATGCAAAATTTGGTTAGTATTGGTTGCATGTTTAAAACGTTAAAAACATTGTCTACGACTTTTTGCGAAAACCCTCGTATGTAGTTAACACATGTAAATAAATATTAATTCAGAAATTTATAATCACTTTTTTAAAATTTACGTTTTGAATCTCGAGACATATACAATATATATCACATGCATCACAGGATCAACAAGCTAGTCAATCAAAGGAGTGTTTAAAGGGCGATGACCAAGTGTAATTGAGTCGTTTTTAGAATTATTAAGTGGCAAATTTTATCTTGGGTTATAAAGTTTACGCAAAATATTGAAGTATGAAAGCGAAGGAAAAACTAACACTAGATGTTTAAAAACAAAAAAAAATGTAACATATATGTAGCTATTATTTTTTTTTTTATAACAAATACTGCTTTTTTATGAATATATTTATAAGAGGTTAAAATAATGCATGATTCGGCGAATACTGCGCAATGTGAAAGGTCGAAAAAAAGATTGAAAAAATGAAATGCCATAAATCATATACCAAAAAAAAAACCAAACAAACAAAAAAAGGAACAGATCAAAATGCACTTTCATTGAAATTTATATCAGCTCAGCTTCAAATGTATATTTTACTTCCCTTTGGGATCAGTCCTATCAATAGTGGCGTGGTAGGCTACGTATTCAGGTCATTGTGTCTTTAAACAATTTGATCGTAAGCAAGAAAATATATTTAATGCTTAAAAGATTGGGACTTTTGATAAAGTCCGAAATGAAATCCTTTTCACTTCACGGTAATAGACTACTGTTGCATACAAATGATCAGTACTATATCACATGTCCAAAAATTATTTATCTTTCATCTGAAGATCTTGTTTAAGAAATCAGCTATGATTATCCAGTCATAATCTTGGACCCTTGTTGAACATGATTATATAAATCTTACAATTGAATAAAAAGAGTTCAAACTCGACTAGTCGGTTATAATTTCAAATGAGGTTTTTACAAAGAATAATTTCTTATGTAAAATGATGGTTATTACACTGTTATAACCAGGGTCAAAGCAGTTTACTCTAAAAAAAAACGCTTCTCAGTTTATAAATAGTAGACTGCCCCAACCCAGGTGATAAAGTATAACTATTTAATTCATTCCCTAAAAGAATGAACTCATATGGAGACGCCATCACTTGCCGGGGGAGAGCTGCAAAGTTTGTCTTATACTTGGCACTCAGGGCCATTTGGAAGTGAGTTATTTTTTTCGTGCCAGAAGCTACTGCAACACGGAATATCAATTATAGCTAGATTGATTGTATAAAAATCCAAGCTATTAATAGTGTGTGCCTTAACATGTTATCAACACACATCCAGAAGGCAACGTAATTCCATTTTTTATGCATAATAAGCAGAGTGATGGTCAAAATCGGACAAGGGATATTCATTCTAATGTCGAATGTAAATAGCATCACTAATAGGAACATAGTATACAATGATTAACTTTTTAAACACACATAGACATGTAAACATTACCGTTGCAGTTGGTTCCATTCCAATGATCCTGACATCCTCCTTGACATATCCCTGTTTGAGTATCACAAAAGGTCCCTATTCTACAACTACCACAGCGAAATTCACAATTTGGTCCATAAAATCCATTTTTGCATACTAAAATTAACGACAAATAAAAGATATGAATATGCTATTCCAATATTGGTAAAGCCAACCTGCTGGATGGGTCGTTTAATGATCTACAAATTCGGAAAAAGATATCGGTTGCTCAGTATTCTTTATATTTAACTACAAGACCTATCATTATTCATAAATATGGGTTTAATATTTCGTTATAATTGTGTTTTCTGATATGATGAATTATGTTATTATCTTCTAATATTCATTCTTTATTTACTCTATATTCACCTTATATATTAAAAATGATGTGCATATGCTATAATACATACTGTTACACTTTAAATTATTCCAGTTACCCTGACATCCATCAAGACACATTCCAGTTGTTTTGCTACAGAATGTACCAGTTTTGCAAAATCCACACGTCTTTGTACAGTCTTGTCCATAGTAGCCGTCTTTGCATTCTAACAAAATCATAAAGAGATTATGAAACTACGGTTACGAAATGATCTCAATTGACATATATAAATGATTTGAATGAATTAGGGAACTCTCTTAAAAAATGTATGTAAATTTAAATTAATTCTGTCTGATAGGTATGTTAAGAATAATTCAAAACTGGCATGTAAAACAGTGCATATGTGAAAAAATGCGGAAATGAAGAAAAGAATTGATTTCGGGATCATCTCAATATTCTAGTGATTTTTATTTCTGCTTCCTTTACCTACAGTGTAGATATCGAACAGTTTTCGATATCAAAGTCCATAAAACAATACACCGAAACATCAGAGGTGGGATCATATGCCATGGAGTAGCTTGGTTGTTAGATAACCATTGACGTCTTTATCAAGTAAAATATCATAATATGAAACAGATGTGTCGAACTTTGTGGTATCTTCTATCTCTAGCTCACTTGGATATATCGTATCGACATAAGAATGGAAATTAGCATTTTAATTGACAGTACGTCGTCGATATATCTAAATGTCGAGTAGATGGCCACAGCAAGTATTTTCTTCTTTTCATGCATAAGATGTTGCACAAATTCTGCTTCATATGAATACAAAAAATAGGTCTGCTAATAACGGAGCGCAGATACCCATAGGAATTTCAATAGATTGTTGGAGACCTGGTCTTCAATAACGACATATATATTGTCAATCAGAAACTCAAGCATCTCTTTGATGCCAACTTCAGAGTACTTGTGTGTAAAATTAGGCTGATTTTAAAGAAAAAAAAATTGCAAATGACCAATAATACGTTTCCTTTACCTGAACAATAAGCTGAATCAACGACATTGTCTCCGCATCCATAGATACAGGAACCAGTAAAAGCATGGCATACTTTATTACGACATATAGGGTTACAGCGTATGCAGTTTCTCCATAATGTTGTGACGGACAACCTCAAATGAATTATTAACAATTGTTATGCAGATTTTCCTGTTTAGACAATTTCTTTTAACATAGTAAAATAAATCAAGAGTGGTTTTTTTGCAAATTTTAAGGAATATCCTTTACCAACAACTCACTCAATACATTCCAATATATAGAAATAATTTCAACTTTGTAAAGTATTTGAACATTTTTTAAAACATACCCATCACTTTTACTTCGCAAATTTCAATGGTTGCAAATGTAGGTTCATAATTCGGACATGTTGTATTAACAGGAGGGTCCTTTGAGTTGTAAATAGCAATGCCTTGTGTCTCTTTACTGATGGTAACATTCGTCACTCGTTTAGGACAGGTAGATATATTGTGAGTGAACACTTTTTGTTCAGATGTATTTGAGGGAGGAATGTACGATGGGTCGTTGAACACATAAACAGTAAATCCTACGTGTCGATTAACAGCTAAAACAAATGAAGAAGTATTGAATTATTTATTTTTTCATTTAGATATATCGACGACGTATTGAAAAATTTACTTAAAGATACTTTAACGGTTTCCTAACTACATAGATATATTTACAAACGGAACAACTCTAATATTTCTTCAATTGTCAATATCCTTTATTTTTGCAGTAATATACCCTTATCAACTGTATACGGGATTCATGTCTCTCAGTTTTTATTCAATACGCAAAGGCATGCTCTACGTATGAACTAATTCTAGAACATGGTACGTTATTGACAAACATGCTGAATAAATCAACAGTCTTGGTAAAAGTCATTTTTTGTAAATTCCTTTGGTACGATGACCTCGTCAGCGAATATAGTCGATAATGCTGACTAACGTTTTTCAATAATTTGATTTGCACACAAATCTGTCGACGGATGTTGCCGTTTTTTCCAGGTCCTGATAAGAGGCACATGTAAGGCGAAATCGGTAGGCTTAATTGATTAGCATTCAGCTGTTTAAAATAATTCTACTTTTAACGTCACCAGCGCACGTAGGTTTAGGAGAAATCTGTCTTTAATAAAACAAACAATTTTGAATTGTGTATGTCTGTTCCAATTTGGTTCTTTACTTAGCATTTTATTACTGAAGTTAGTTTGTTGATGTTTTGCCAATCTTGGAATCAAAGACTCTCAGTTCGTTATCAGATTTTGTTGGCTGAACTTTTCATCGTATTCATAAGAGAATCGTAAAACAATTTACTGAAAAGATTCTCAAAAACAAAAAAAAAAAATGTTAAAATAAAGGGTGAAATTTATATTTAAATTTCATCAAAATACAGTTAAATTATACCATTGATGTCGTCAGCAAGATTCCAGTTCCCCAAGAGCAAGTCTATTTCCCGAGGCGCTTGGCGATTTATAAAGCCTAAACTGCCCCAACCCAGTTTACGAGGGTTGTCCCAAAATCCCGTAGACAAGTGTTGTTTTGTAGGAACCCTATGTCATACATTAATGAAACTTCGTATATAGATTAAACCAACACTATCTAATTAATTTATGGACAAATATAAAGAAACTACACAAATTATTCCAATTTAAAAGACACATTTCATTGTCTGGTGCAGGAAGGCGGCGCAATAGCCAAAAGTTACAATTAAAATTTGGTATATTTTATATAAAATCCCACGGAAAAGTGATTACTATCCTGTATTTTATAAAATCAGTGAAAATTCTCCATATTGCTTTATTAACTATATTTCTTCAAATTTTGGTGTGTATGTTTTGATAAATATGAATTTTATAACGTTGTATAAACATAGGGTTGCAATCCGACTTTTTGAAAAATGGCGGCTGCGTCGGCACAGGCGGCGCACTGGACTATGATCAAGTGTTTTGATCCTGAATTCACTCTTACAGAAATGTACCAGTCATAAATGTTTGGTAGACTAGGAATCTTGTTCTCGTCCTTTGTATTTAAAATGACTAAAACGGTTTCTCTATGTATATTTGAATAACAGTTACTAAAATAAAAGACAGGGCTAAGAAATGGCAAGAATTCCATTGTGCAACTTCATTAGAGAAAACAGACGAAAATCCCGTAGAAATATAGCGTTTTCAAATAATCATTATTTCATACCTGTACATGCATATACTTTGTTTACATATTTTAATGTTTGATAATACCATAGTAATTAAGATATTTCACATTTATAACTATAACCGTTTTGTTTAATTTCAGAATTTGATTCTGATAATTGAAATGTTTTCTCTTAAAATTTGAACCGGTGACAATTTTATTTTTTGACGTTGTAGATTGCTCCGGGGGTTAGAGAACGATATCACTTTAAATCTTATAACTCGAAAAGTTTTCAAGTAAACAGAATAAAACTTCGTAATTTATCTGACAAGAACACGCATTATCCACCCTGAAAATTTTGTAACGATACATTATTTTCTGTAAAAGATATGACCTCATTCTACGAAATATTGGGACAACCCTCGTATACCGTATAAAATGGGTAGCTATTAAATTTATTCCTTAAATATTTCTTTATAAATTTTAAGGAACAATAAGATAATCGATTTCTTCATAGTTGTAGCACTCTTGTATCTACAAAAAACTACAATTTTTTTTATAAAGACAACACCAGTCATTTCCATTTCAGCGGGGAGAAGCTTACAGGAAATAGTGCCTTTCAAGTGAAGGAGAGTAATCAAAGTGATTGGAGTATTCCAAGAAGTGTTGAATCCTGTCATGTGTGGAATTAGAGGTAAAATAATCTAACAGCTGTGGTCCAGATATCAGTATTTGCACCTTCGGAACTAACTGCTATTAGATCTAGTACTATGCGTAAAAATACAGCATACTTCATTTTTTTAATATTAGAATGTATAAAATATTGTCATCAAAATTTTAATTGTAGAAATTGATAAACGATTCCAAGAAGAAGCAAATCCCTAAAGGGTAAGATGGATGTTTGGCATTATAAATCCAAAAAACAAAGAAGGCTTAGTTAAAATCCAATCTCCTTCGCATTTATTCTACATTGTTTGCTCACAAAAGGACTCAAACCAATATACATAAAAACAAAAAACTTATTCATGACTCTTATTACTCAATTATAGCGTTTTTATGTACTGAATAGGTAAACATGGATAAATCCACTCTTGTTTAATTATTTTTGTTCTTGTCCTCCCTTCTTCGTAGGATTTGAACTTAAGAGGTGATGCTAAACGTAGAATGAACTTTGAACAGTCCTTCATGAGTACTAGTATCCTCATACATTTAAATCCAAAAATGATCAAGATTTTAAGGAACTAATTTGATTATAAAAGTTTAAAACCACAAACAAGTGACAAATTTATAAAAAGAATAAAAAGAACATTTAAATGTTCTAGAACGATATACACATGAGTATAATGTTCGGACAGCATACATGTAATAAGGGATCAAAAGGAAAGGACGTCTAATCTGTGATACTGTACATCTTGAAAAGAAAAATTTTAATTGTAAGACTGCATAAAAGAGATCACTTACGTTACTTATAACAATATGCAATCTTTTTTGCAATGCTGTATTATTGAAGACTATTTAATAATGTCTTCCTTCCTACATTTCTCAGAAAAGAGACATAAATGCCATTGGAACTTTAATCTCAGTATTGGGCATTAGGGCTGAGTGTGGGTCGGGCAAATAACTTCAGTCTGTAGGTCTTAAACGATAACAGAAGCATTTATGTTTATCTTCATGATCTGAGGATCTGCACTTAAATTAGATTTATTGTTTTACTTCCCATTCGAGAATTTTTCACGCATGTAGAATGTACTCATGTAGTACTCATTTATTGGTGAATGGCTTCAATATTTGCCCTTTACAGAGTACTCAGGGACTTTAATTTGAGCAGTAAAGAATTTTTATCGTATAAATGAATTTTTCCTTATTAAATTATAAAAATTTAGTACCTACATGTACAATCTGTCTCTCTTTCCACTGTCTTGAGAGAGAGAGAGAGAGAGAGAGAGAGAGAGAGAGAGAGCAATAATGGAGATATTACAGATATTTATAAGTGGACTTACTTGAACTTCGAAAATAGATTTCCAAATACGCTACGTTAGCCACTCTTTTGAGAGGAAATTTCCACCACGCCTCTTTTACAGAGGGATAAGCCCAAGTTAAACAACATGTACTTTCACCGCGGTCATTTTCGATGAAACCATCCACAGCATTTTGAGCTGGCTTGTTATAGCCACTGTAGTATGGATACATAGACGCATATCCCTTATAATCTGGTAGTAAGCTAAGATTCTCTACAAACAATGAAAAATTAATATATCAAAAGTTAACAATTGAGGAAAAAGGCTAATAAAAGCCTAAAAAAGAAATTAAAGTTACCATGAAAACTGGCGTCTCTTGAATTGAAAGAATAAAAAACCATATATTACCAAAGCTTTGAGACAGATAAGCAATATTCCAATATATACAGAACATCAACTTCATGCAGGTCATTATTGTTTCAATGATATTATTTTATTTGTTAATATTATGTCTCCTTAAGCTTTGATAAAAGAGTAAAAAAAAAGGAAACATAAGTACGAATAGATTTACGTTGCGTGACCGTAAACATTTATGGAGCTTCAGTTTGCTATGATATTAATTCTGAATAATTTCTTTACCGGAAAAAATGTGCTTCTTATAAAAAATACTTCCGTGTTGATCAATTATACTTATCCTGCATAGTGAAAATTGTATGCTATGTATGCTTAACTGTTTGTAGAAACAAGCAGCTTTTATTTAGGTCTTATATTACATATCATTTTAGTCACCACAATGACGACTTCTCTAGAATCGCAATCGCGAACAAAGAAGTTGATCCTTACGTCTTAGATCTAATCCCACTGTGGTCTGGAAACCGGCCCTTTGGATACAACCACAAACACTCATTTAAATACCTTTTTCAGTAGGATCTGGCATGAAATAAATCTTCCAATACTTAATGAGTAAAGGACCAATTTGGAGCTCTGCACTGGTAAGTGGTGACATCTATATATGTGAAAAAAAATATGCAAAGAAGGATGTTAACAGAAATACAAACAAATATATCTTGTAAGGGACAATCTTTTTTTATTCGTTTTCTCGTTACACATAATCAATTTAGAATCAGAAAACTTCGTCATTGTTCATTGAGGTTTCATATTTGTGAATTTGGGTTCCCCCTACAATCACGACTTTACATACACCACAAATGAATAAGGGACTCAAAGTCACCTAATTGTGTAAATGAAATATTCAGTATGAAAATTCAATTAAACAATAGTTAATTGGAGCAAAGCAGATATGGAGCTCAAAAACACCAGGTGGGATCAGTTACGATGGAGAAGTGAGCATTCCCTGTCTCAACCCCCATGTGCTCCTTGTAATGAGGAAATAACGGGAAAATATGTCGTCATTAAAGTGTGTAAATAATGAATTAATGGTCATTATTTAAATATTTGACTCCATGATAAATATTTGCTGAAAAGTCATTGTATCGACATTATAACTTACGAAATTACAATTTTAAACGAAACTATATAATTAAATACAGTAAATTACATTTTAAAAGATTAACAATCTCACATATATACATACTGTAATAAACATGTATCAATTACTGACAATAATCAAATTTTTCAAAAAAAAAAAAACATTTTGAGAATGCATTAGATATGCATGATTGAAAAATTCATTTGATAATACGTCATCAATATATTGTAATATCGAGTTAAATACCAAAGCAAATATTTACTTTATCTTTTCAGATTTTTTTTTAATTTAGTCCAAAGGATGCATCATAGGTCTGCTAATAAAGGGGTTCAATATTAGTATTTCGACAGACTGTTGGAAAACCTGATTCCTGATAACTACATATTAATCAAAAACTAAAGTTTCTAATATCAACTTTAGAGTCCTTGAGTATTCAATCGAAACATTTCAAAACAAAATGCATTTTCAAATGACCAATAAAAAAGCATTTTTATGAGTTGAGTTCAAATTTTATTAACAAAGTATTAGTCTATTATTGTCTAAAAAAAAAACGATGGTTGTTAGAAAAAATTGCGGACACATTTACGGAAAGTCTTTTGCTTACAGTGAAGTATGACCTATGCCTTTTTAAACTCCTATCTTTTGTTTATCTGTCCTGCGAGAGGGGACTTCAGTCGCTTCCTAGGGTATTGCTGGATATACGTATGATTTAACAAATTACCAACAGTTCACAATTACTTCTGTATCCCACTTCTGTTTTTTGAATTTAAAAAAATGATCGCAGAAAAGAGTTTCAGTTTGTAAAACCCTCTTACTGCAATCGAATCAAAACAAAAAGTGAAGTAGAATCTACACTCAGTGTCTCTCCTGGTTGGTCGATAAAATTACCCCTTATGAATTGCTCTAGTGATGACAACTCAAAACACGGATAAATCCGGTTTAACAAGCTATACATGTTTATGCCAAGTCTTTACCTGAAAGCATAAAAACAGAAAAGCAGTATCTTTTCTAAATGGGTAAGAAGGTGGGTGTTTCAAATTTATAATATACAATAACAAGCTTGAAAAAATTTCACTGACCCAAGTTGATGCTTGAATATTGAAAAAGGAAATTGCAACCAAAACGCTTTTATTTGTAAATATTTGATTAAAAGGGACACTAATCAAAAAATATGTTTGACAAGAACGAGAATCACTAGGAATTAGTACAGAGATTTAGATAAGGCATTCATGCACTTCCTTTGATAACAGCAGCTAATTCTGAGTGAATTAGCCGTGAACATTATTTTCAATTATTCATTTGGATTTTGTTTTCGACATCTGCAGTTTAATAATGTACTGGGGCCTTTAACAATGGCTTTATTTCAATATCATTTAGAATATTTCATTTTGAAAACTTTAATTTTAGAAATCTGTAGTACAATAGTGTACCAGGGCCTTAAACAAAGACATTATTTTACTTTTTTAAATTAATCATTTGGATTTTTCCGACATCCCCAATACACTAGTGTACTAGGGTCTTCATAAATGGTTTTTATTTAATATCATTTTGAATTATTCATTTTGAAAACTTTAATTTTCGACATCTAAAGTATAATAGTGTACTGTGGCCTTTAACAAAGGCTTCATTTTAATATCATTTAGGGTTATTTATTTTAAAAACTTTAATTTTCAACATCTGAAGTATAAAAGTGTACCAGGACCTTAAAGAACGATTTAGTATTTCTTTGATTTTATTTCTATTATTTGTAGAACATTTTGAAAACTTGAATTCAAACATTTGCATATGCAGGGCTTCTTTTGTACAATTGTTTACCAGGCTTTAAATCTCTAGTCTTTAATATACCGTTAAAAGTATATCATTGAGGGAATCAGCAAGATTCCAGTTCTCCAATGCAAGAGCAAGTGTATTTAGGAAATAGGCTTGCTTGATGGGAACTGGAATCTTGCTGACTCTCTCAATGATACACTTTAACTGTTTTATCATACCGATAAAAACAAGACATTTGAAAAAGTCATATTCAGTAGTTGAATCCACACTTTTCGAAAGTGATTTCCCTTGACCGCCCGCGTGGAGCAGTTGTTAGAGCGTCTGCTCTAGAGTCGCGAAGTAAAGAGTCAATCCTTACGTCGCGGGTTCGAATCCCACTGCGGGACGTGGAGACCGGTCCTTCGGATGAGACCGTATAAACCGAGGCCCCTTGTCACAGTAGCTGCTGGCACGAAAAAGATCCCTCACTGCTCAAAGGCCCTGAGTGCCGAGCATAGGACAAAATTTGTAGCACTCCACTGGCAAGTGGTGGCGTCTCCATATGAGTGTAAAAATTCTCGAGAGGGACGTTAAACAATATACAATCAATCAATCAATCCCTTGGCCGCCATCTTAGGGGATAAATCCATAGAATCCTCACAGTACCCTTTGTAGTTTTCAGATTTTTAGCTTTGTCATTTGACTTGGAAAAATCGTTGCATAGTATATACTGATTGCCCCTTGTTGGAGCTAGCTACACATCCAAAGAAAACAATTTAAACACAGTGGATTCATCATATCCCGCCAAAATGTTTGTTAGCATGAAGAGGAGAAAAGTTGTTTCTTTCCCTTTTGACCTTTTGGTTGACCCCGCAAAGGGAAACAACTTTTGTAAAGTGTGGATTGATCTAAACTGTAACAACTTAAATGTTTAATTCGGTTAATTCCAACAGGAATAAATAAAAAAAAATAACAACAAAACAGAATACAGTCATAAAAGGAATTCCATTTTATCAATAAATCAGTTCATTGTCCGAGTTTTTACTTATCTAGTAATTAACTAAATCTTCATCTGCCAAAACTGCAAATCTTGAGCACGCAATTTTGCTACCAGTAAACTGGTTCTTTTGTTTTTATATGGGACCAGTTGACTCGCGATGCATTTCGATTCATTATTGAATATTCATGAGTTTATTCGGAACATTTCTAAGTTTGTCGTAAGTTTTAAGAAAATGATAAGTGTTCCGAATATGTGTGTATCAGTTCATAAAAAAAAGTTGTTAGCAGGAAATCAGTGTATTTTGCAGTGAATCGATTTATTCACTGTGATTTTCATGAAATCAGCAAAATATATCGATTTACTTTTATATAGTGAAAAATCAGTAGAGGTGTATCAGAAAATTTCATCGAAAGCAACAGAAGGCCATCATACGTCCAGGAAACAAAACTGATAGCTTGAGTTATTTTTGATTAGTAGGAAATTTAACGTTTTGTTCGAATTTGATTCAGTAAGGAAGTTTTCGTATTTTGTAAGCAGTGTTACACATCATGATAGGTCCCTGTAACACTTAACATTCAATTTTTTTAAATGATTAAGAGTTTTAGAGTTTTAATATATTAGTTCAAATTTCTGAATTTCCAAAGTGGAACTGATTTGGTATATTTGTATGTAATATTTTAGTTCAAAAATCTAAACTTTCAAATTTCCAAACAGTTTTTTTTTAATTTTAGGCTTTTAGATTTGTTCCTTAAAATTCAAATTTCCAAAAACAAATTTTGTATAAATATGATACAGTGTAAAGAATAACAGGTAAGATTTGTGTGATTTGGCCATTCCCTGCCCAAAAAATACACGTTCCCTTTTTAACATTTATGTATTAACAACACTGCATCTATGACGACATTGAAGAAATTGAACAATGTATAAAAATGTTCTCTATTAAACTTTTAAACTACATTTTAGCTAATATTGGACCGGGATGAACTTTATCCAAATATAATAAAAAATTAAATAATCTATGAGATTTGTCTCTCTCTTTTCTATACTTTAAAACGTCAAACGTATGTCTATGACTGTAAATAGATAATTTGCTTTTGATTTCCCTTAAATGAATTTTTATGAACTACATTGAAAATGCAGATAGAAATGAAACTCCTTCAATATATTTTAATGTTTGTTCAGGTAGTTATCCAAACTTGTAAATCCTTCTACTAGCTTCTACTTTTCGAATGGTTTATCTAAGTAGTTCTTTAATTTTCATTTCTGATTAAACATTAAAGCTAATTACAGTAAATCAAATTCTCAAAACAACCAAGTATTTACTAAATACAAAGTGAGTTTTGTTTTGAATTATGGTGATTCCTGGTAATATGTAATTTGTTAAAAAA
>PRKT01000144.1:1074880-1141050 GCA_003671525.1 Saccostrea glomerata
CCCCCCCCCCCCCCCCCGACCCCCGAAATCGAGAAGGTTAAGGATTAAAAAAAATGCAAAAGTAAGAATGCAAAATATAGTTACATTCTTCGAACTTCTTTTCAAATTAACTCAGCATTCAAAATCAATTTCTCCCACCATATAAAATGTGTAGGTATTAACGATTGAAATCATCACAAATTTTGCCAGAAGCTTTTTTCTATGGAAACAAACCCTGAATTCATCCATTGTTGTCAGACTGGAAGATCTGTCATCTTGGCGGTGCCTCTAAATTGATTGCTCAAGATGAACCACAGTTCCTGTACGACACAAGCGCCATGTCTGCATTTATCAGCTCTCCGGGTCGGTAGAGCGCTCGGTTCGTTATCTGGGTCTGGAGGTTGTTAGTTCGAATCTCGGCCGCGACTGACATTAAAAATGGGTAAAATTGTTCCTTCGCCATGCGTTTGGCACTTTGAAGTAAAATTTTTATTAAAAAAAAGCTGCTTTAGAATTCGAGCAAATTTACATCTTTTGTAAACTTGGTAATAGCGAGCGCAGCGAGCGTCGCGAAGGCGAGCTCAATAGACTAACGTGTAAGAACAGAAGAAATTCGGATTGAAATCTGTACATACGTCAGCCAAATTTCTCTGTGCAACATTCCCAGAATTCCTGCACTACCCAATGTCCTTTGCGCGAATATTGCCGAATAAATAAATAAATAATAACGTAAAGCATATATCAGACTTTCAGTTTGTAAAAATCTTTCAAAGAAACAAGAAATAACTCTGCAATGTTTTTCGACAAAAATTGCATTAGTTCTATAGTTTCAAACAGACGCTCGGATGTCTCCGTAAGCTCCGACTAGCTTTGTGACGTCGTATGACGTCACAGCTAGTCGAGATACTTCGTGCGGCTTGACGTTCGAAGTGGCTGATCTCAAGTGTTTTTGATGGTACAACTGCGTTCGCCCAAACGGTCACACCGTAAACCATATTATTTTTAAGCTGTAATATAAAGAATATATAGAAAAATACGATTAATTTTATTTCTGGAAATATTAAGGTCTTAGGTCGAATAAATTGGTTGACGCAGCCCATACCAGAAAAGATTCGATTTATTAAAAGCTTCACCAATTTATCACAGGTTTAAACAATTAAAACTTGCGATAAATTGGTGAAGAATTTAAATTGCATGAAAAATGCCAAAAAGAAACCCTAAGGCCAAAATAACTTTATAGTTTGTTTGGAATTGCCGCCTGCCTCACACAAGTTAGTTCGTACCTCGAAATAGCTTTTTAAAGTCGGGTTTGAGTTCACATTACTTTAACAACTCCGGTCAATAAAACACTGTCTTCATAGTATGTGTTGTGAATGTGTCACATTATTAACAATGTTTAATTTTTCCTATTTTATTTTGAATTACTGATATGTAGTGTTATAGTTTGAATTTTTATTTTATGTCAAAAGTGCAATTGTTTATGTGTCCGTTTTGATCAGGTTAGAGTTTATAGTGTATTTTTAGTCCGTTTCCGTTTTTATCCGTTTGTTTATCTTTAGTGTATATTTAAAAAGAGGAAGTAAGTTTAGCAGAAGATCAAGTTGAATTCATAGAGATGTAGATCGTCTAAGTAAAAAAGTTTAAATAGACATTTAAGTTAATTGTGTTTACGAAAGGTAAAAGGTTAAGTAAGAAGAACAGATTTTCAGAAAATACAGATTTATAAGAATTGTAAGATTGTGATATATTTAGGTATAAAAGAATAAGAGTCAAGTCTTCAGTTTCAGTGTTTGTTGTCATAATAGTACATGTATATCTGTATAAATAGGTCCAGAGTTAGAAAACTAGCATATGATGTTAGATATATAGATCATTGAACAGCTTTGTACTTATTTGATTTAAGAAATGAATGTAATATTTTTTCCTTTGATCGATGTATCAAAGAAAAATTTGGACGGAAAACTTCATCAATGCGCGTAGCGCATTGATGAAAAAGTTTTCCGTCCAAATTTTTCTTTGATACATCGATCAAAGGAAAAAATATTACATTCATTTCTTATCATTTAATTATGCTTTTAAATTAATAAAACGAATCTTTCTTTCGCCTTTCTATTAAATTTACGCATCAAAAACAGTGCGCACGAATACATGTCATTACAACAACGTTGCTGAAATTCAAAATGGCTCAAACGAGGAAACGTTCTCAAATATTGGCATTACCAACATTCTCTGAAATAATTTACAGTTCTTTAACACAAAAAAACTTACCTTATAATTTGTGTTATCCCAATCGGTATATTTTCCCTGGTAAGTTATCTAAGTTCGTAAATGTAAAGGGAAGCTACTCAAATATCCTAACAGTTCTAACGTTTGGTCACAGAAATTTTGGATTTCATTTGCACGTCTTTTCATCTGAATTTCAAACCAAGCATATAAATACGTATCACAAGCTGTCAATGTTGTAAAACCTGAAAGATTTTGCTGCCGACTGATTAAGAATAAAAGAATCTGTCCTCATTCATGCAGTGTCGTTTTTCTCGATCATTCGTTTCCCAAGTTTTAACAGATTAACGGTTTTTCCTTTCTTTGGTAGCATAAAAAAAGTTTCTTCAGAATTCTATTGTTCATACCAGACATCTCAAAGCCAAACATTTAACAAAAGTAACGACTATAACGTCGAATTCTTTCCTTCTTTCCCAAAACTGTATTGTTGTTATGCAGACGATGTGATTTGTTTAGCAAAGGGGGATAATTCACAAAAAGAAACGAAAGTAGAAAATAAGTCAGGAACGTAACGGACAGGTTCCGAAATTCAGGAAAATATTTATTAAATTAAAAGTATTTAATTACTCCTTCAAAGAGTAACCTGGAAGCGGGAAATATACATGTAGAGACTGCCAAAGTAGTTCCGGCTGCTTAGTGCAAGCGAACTCTAGATTTTATTGATGCAGGTATCAAAAGAATTTTTTGTCCAATCAGAATCAAGTATTTTATAGAAATTAAATGATATACATTTTACAATGTGGCATTTTTTCATTGCTTTTTTTTCAGTCTAATCATGTATTTGTATTGTTTTGTTTATGTGCCTGTTTATTAAATGCGAAATCAGAAAACCAGAGTTGTATATTAAGGAATGGGTAATAGACAGTCGCCACAGGATGTATGATATAGCGATTATAGATGGCGATTTGACAAAATAAAAGCCGCCAAAATTTCAGACCGTTTTGGATACATTCAAGTGTTGTGTGTACCAAGCACCTCCTTCAGGTTTTCCACAAAACATCCCAACTAATCTTAAGAAATTTTGAATTTTGTGTGCTTCAAACTGTTTACATACCTTGTCGTAACAAAGTTTTAAATTTCACAGAGAAATGCAATGAAATAGACTGATAAAAGTATTGTTTAATAAAGACTCTTAAAATAAACTAGAAGTTTGATGCTGAAATTTGACTTTTAATAAATGGATAGATCTTAACATCTAATTGAGATTAATATTTGAGTACCGTTCTGTGCATATTTTTTTTCAAAATCGGACAAAATAATATTGATAAAATAAAAGAAAGAGGATGATAAATGAAAATTACCACTGTTCATTGAGATTTTTGTTTTTTGTCATTTAGCTTCAATTTGTAAAAAAAAAACCTCCCTCCCTCCGAGGGTTGCTGACACTGAAGGGATTCTAAAGTCTCTGAGTCCCCCTCATGATGCCAGACCTAGTGGAAGGAAAGCAGGTGGAGATGTATCAACCAATGCACAGAATTCAGTCATAAGTACTTCAAAAAGAGAACGCACACCTAGTCGGTAAATGCCCAGAGAACTGCCCCCGGCTGAACAACAAAATACCTTGTATTCTAAAAACTAGTCAGCAGGATGGCCAATATAGAACAACTAGTACAGCAGAAATACGGGTAGTCTGTGTGACAATGGGGTGCTTAATTATGAGGCATAGTGTATGATTGATTTGGTCAATACTTTGTTGTCGTTCAATGTTTCCAAGAACATCAAAGAAAAAATTGTCAATTCTAAATATGTTGATATAAGTTTATTATTGGATAATACATCCATGACTGAAGCAGTTTAGGAAAAAATAACTTCAATGAAAAAGGAGAACTTCTTTCTAATGAAAGTTCAAAAGCTAAAATGGATTTTGACACAATGGAAAAATGGACTGACGTTTTTTTGATTAATAGTAGCATTAATGCTTCAGCCCATGAATATGAAGTGCAGGGTCTCTTTAAATACATGCATGACATAAGGTTAGGGCTGCAAAAGGGATGGGTATGGGATAGAGAAGTACGATGAGTAGTTCAGATTAAGAAGTGTTAATCGATCAATTTCCTGGGCAGGGATGGATCCCGAACTCTGGCTTAGTCATTTTAATGCCACATCGCTACAGGCTGTCTCAACCCAATTCCCACCTGGGCAAAAAACGCACAACAAATGTTACAACATTAAGTACATGGGGCTTCTGTAATAAACAAGGTTTTGGGTATATATACATGTGCATCAAATGCAACAATGGTCACCCCATCTCTTCATGTCCTCTGAAACAAGCAAACATAGGTCAATACCAATCATTCAGAGGGAAAGGGTATGCCGGTTATAACCAGCATAGTGTATACTTCTCTTTCCCAGGAATACCCAGATTTCAACCCCCCCCCCCCCGTTCGAGCCAAAGGGGACAGTAGTACTAGAAGATCCCAGCAATATAGACCTCAGATGAATATGGGACTTAGGAAAACACTTAGTTTAGTGGAATTACTCTGGAAATATTTAAAAGATTAGCCAGCCCAAAGTAAAGCCCAATTGTTATAGGATGGATTTTTTAATAGTTTTAAACTCCATTAATAGGGTCAAAGGGTTCATGTATCCTCTAACAAGAGGCCCTTTGGCCTTATAGGTCACCTGAGAATCATGCAACAACTGTCAAATGATAGAATTTGGCTCAAGTTTTAAGGTAGATGTTATGGCATTCACAATTTTGAAAGAGGCTGGCAGTCTGGCACCATTGCTAATCATAACTATGAACTTTGCAATTGCTTAGTTTGGTTACTTAAAGGGGCTGGGTGGTCATGGACATTTTTAGACTATTTCTATCTTCTTTAGAAGAAGAGCTCAATATAAAGATAAACAAAAATAATCAAATGTTAAAACTAATATGTATGAATTTTTTCTTTGTCAAATGATAGTTGACAGCTAAAGATATCAAATCATTTAAGTTATATCTGGTGGTTAATTTGTTGTTAATTTGTTGACCCCAAGTCTCCTTAATACCCATGGACTTGGATAGGGGAACAAAACTCAAACATGAACCCCTGACCCTAGGTCAACACATTGCACAATTTTTGAAAAGACACACTTGCTTATCAAAAATGTTTGATTAATACCAAGGAGCAGATTTAAAACAATTCATTTTCAGTATTAAGTAGAGCCCTACCCCCCCCCCCCCCCCTGGTATCCCTGACCCAGGAGCCTGTAAGTTCACAATTCTGGAAGAAAAACCCTTGCACATCATAACTATATAAGTAGTTCATCTGCTTATTACCCAGGAGCAGAGAAGAAGATTTTCAAAGAATTAATGCATTTTCACTATATAATCATTATAGGACCCCGCCCTAACACCAGAACCCCTGACCTTGGGGCCATGACATTCACAATTTTAAAAGAGACACTCCTATTCATCATAAATATGTACTTTAGTTATTTTAATTAATATCCAGAAGCAGAGAAAAGATTTTCAAAGCATTAATGCATTTTTACTATATAATCAATAGTGCCCCGCCCTAACACAAAACCCCTGACCCTGGGACAATAAAATCCACAATTTTAAAAGAGGCACTCTTACTCATCATAGCTATGTACTTGACTAATTTAATTAATACACAGAAGCATAGAAAAAGATTTTCAAAGAAATAACCATTTTCACTATATAATCAATGAGCCACACCCTAACACCAGAACCCCTGACCCTGGGGCCATGAAATTCACAATATTAAAGGAGGCACTCTTGCTCATCATAACTATATACTTAGTCAGTTTATTTGATACCCAGAAGCAGAGGAGAAGATTTTCAAGGAATTAATGTATTTTCACTATATAATCATTATAGAGCCCCGCCCTAACACCAGAACCCTTGACCTTGGGGCCATAAAATTCACAATTTTAAAAGAGGCACTCTTGCTAATTATAATTGTGTATTTAGTTAGTTTATTTTATACCCAGGAGCAGAGAAAAAGATTTTCAAAAAATTCATGTATTTTCACTATATAATCATTATACAGCCCCGCCCTAACACCAGAACCCATGACCCTGGGCCCATAAAATTCACAAATCTGGATGAGGCACTCTTGCTCATCATAGTTATGTCCTTAATTTAATACCCAGGAGCTGAGAAGAAGATTTTTAAAGAAATAATGCATTTTTATTAATAATCTATATAGCTCCGCCCTAGCACTAGAACCCCTGACCCTGGGGCCATGAATTTCACAATTTTGGTAGAGGACTCAATGCTGATTACAATCATGCAAACAGTTTGACTGCTTGATGTCCAGGAGTAAAGAAGAAGATTTTCAAAGATTGCACTTATTTTAGTGGTTTTGGCCCCACCCCCAGGCCTCAGGGGGCAGGGACCATGAAATTCACAATTTTTGTTCCCCCTCATCCATACATGCTATATGCCAAAATTGGTTGAAATTGGTTAAGTGGTTTCAGAGAAGAGGCTGAAAATGTTCAAATGTTAACACACGACGAACGACGCACGACGCATGACGACGGGCGAAAACGGATAGCAATAGGTCACCTGAGTTTACTCAGGTGACCTAAAAACCTAATATCAGCGCAGGATGATCATGTCGAGTTGATGGAGAAAGTACAAAAGGAAATAGAGTTTGATCGAGTGGTAGGACCATTTAGTAAACTTCCCAAATAAAATCTTCAATTGTCACCAGTTGATATTATTCCAAAATCGGATGGAGACAGGAAAATAATTACGCATTTGTCAAACCCAGAATCAAATAGTATAAATGATTTCATTGATCCAGAGCTATGTACAGTAAATTATTCTTTGGCAAAGTGGTAGACATGATTTCTGTGTTTTGGAAAGGGGGCTTTCTTAGGAAAAGTTGACCTTAAGAGTGCTTTTAGATTAATACCAATATATCCAGGTGATTTGATTTGATAGGGATCTCAGTAGATGGGTTTATTATATAGATATAAAGAATCTTAGGATGACACAAAAAAAAATTAGTGTAATAAAGGTTTTAAAAAGTATGAAAGGGATTGAAAGCCCTTTTGAGACAAGATTACCCATTACACCCACATTATTATCAAAAAATTGTGCAAGTGGGGAATGAAATCCACAGAGACATGCTGAATATGTATAATGGTTGTGTTATTGAATGATTGAAGAATAACTGCCTGTTGAGGATTAATTCTGACAAGACTTTATTCACAAATCAAATTTCGAAAAGTGAAATAATGGAAATAAATAACCCTGTAATATTAACAATATAACAAGGGTAAATATTTAATCATAAAAATACAATGATTGACAAGGGAGATAATTCATCACACATATGATATACATATAATTTTTGCAATTGAATAATAATCAATATTCATTATAAAACCTTAAAACAATTATTATCATAAGATATTTAAATATTATATATTCCTGAATAATGATAATACTATGTGCATACCATTCTATGGAGATAGGCGTGCACAGCAAGCAGCAATGCTGCACTCAAATTATGCTGTCTGAACGGTCTGAAAATTATTTACACAATATTACACACCAAATTATGAAAATGCTATTTTAAAATATATAACAATGAGATCTTTCTATTATATCATACTTAAATATGATCATTTTCACTGATCTCATTCACTCAGGGAAAGTGCTTAGGAAATAGATCAAGTATGCAAAATTACTGATTGGACATTTAATTGAAATATAAGAATCATACTAATATTAGTAATAAATGGTTAACTTACAAGAAGTAAAAGAAAGTCAGTCTCTATGAAAATGTCAAAGTCAATATGTCTGATCCACAGATACACATCATAAAAGACCAAACTCTGGACAAAGAATACCCAGAAAACCAAGAATCATAAAACAATCCCCAAGTAAAACACAACGTAAAACACCAAATGAATGAAATTAAAAGAAACATCCAACATTAGGCCTTGATATAATTACTGACCTTAGGCCATTTCTACCTATATACACTAATTGACAGATCATGGGTGAATGCATACAAATGACTTTAGACTGATTAATTATATCATTCAATATGTGCATTTCAACTCAAATTAAATATAAAAAAAATAAAGTTGTAATACATGCAATACATGAAAATAATATACATGTATACAAGAAAAATATGAATCTGCCACACATATATGAAGATAACAGATACTCCCAAAACGAAAGTGAAAGTTAAAACAAAATCATGCCAAAATTTCACAGGAATGCTGGATTTAAATGCTGGATTTAAAGTCAGGTTCTGGTGAATACACCGAAAGTACCTGGACATGATTTTTGGAAATCATGGGTAAAGACGAAGTAAATCTCGAAACATTGAAACTAGATTATCCACAACTTGAAAGAGCAGAAATATACTCTAATTAATGAACTTTTTTACCAAACGGCAGTTTAATAATTTCACGATATTCTGTTCCAGAATGCTATCTTTACGACAAGGACTTAAAGTTCGTTAAGAAAATCGTTTAGTTCTGAAAGAAGAAGAATTATTTGTTAGCTCTCAAGGTGGTAAATCCATTGAAGTATCATCATTAGAGGAATCCAAAACGCGAGGAACAATTCAAATTGACGAAGGTTGCCATGCTTTAGGTAGTTTCAGAGACAATCTGTATGGTGCCTGTTGCTCTTTAATCATTGAATTCGATGATCAAGGAAATAAATTGCAAACGTTTACGACAGACGGAAGCGTTTACAATTTGACTTAGAATGACAAAGGCGATATCATTTACAGTTGTACCAACACTCAAACCAGTTGCGTAAAAACCCTATCACAAGAGGGGACTTTCCTCTGGACGTACAGAAGTACTAATTTAAGTTATCCCTATGGCCTTGATGTGGATTCTAAAGGAAACATATATGTTACCGGAAAAATCAGTGGAAATATCCACATCCTCAGTAAAGACCTTTCATCGATTACTGTCGTAGAAAACATATTTGCCCTGTATTACATTAAAATTAATAAACACAAACAAAAATGTTACGTGATTGCATACAATGGAGAGTTCCATGTACATGACATGAAGTCATTAACAGACAGTAAAGTAACCGAAAGTGGATCATGTGCTTAAGGACAGGAAATATTTAAGAAAAGTCCGCGATCTCGTGAATGTTGCAGAATAACCTCCGAGGTCAAGAAATGTTTTTATATTTCAAACAACATTTCGAGACCGAGGAGGTTATTCTGCATCATTCACGACAACTGCAAGGATTTTATTTCTATTCTACCATGTATAACTACAATCGCCTCGGCTTTTATCTTTCAAACAACATTTCGAGACCGAGGAGGTTATTCTGCAACATTCACGAAAACACGGACTTTATTTCTATTCTACCATGTATAACTAAAATCGCTAAACGACGAATAATTGTTTCCTCTATAGAGAAACGAATTAGGTCACCATGTCTCGATTACGCTGTTCTATTTAAAATCAGAGGTAAAATTTGTTTGCTAACCTGTGTATAGAATGCAGGCGATTTGAACTTTCGTTACATTAAAAATAGCCTTTTTTAAATTTCAAATTTGTTCGTAATATGTATTGATCAGTTAAAATTAATATACAGTAACAAAATCATGTTCCTTTTACTGCTATAAATCACGATGTTTAATGTGTAGGGAGGTCCGTGGAATAGCCCCGCTTAGCTATAAAAACCGACATTCATCAGCAACTTGATGCAATTTACAGTGTTTATACTGCAAAAGACGATACATCGATGCGGTCTAAACAAGTTTTTTATTCTACAGCCAAACATGCATTTGAATTGTTCAGATTTGGTACGTGTTTCTGATGTAATAATTTTTTGATGACGTTCGTGATTTATTGGAGAATAATGTCCACCGGTTTCCTTTGATGTTTTCAATAATCGTGGTAGAATTGTTAATATTATATTTTTGTGTGCTTAGATTTAATTTTTTTAATTGAATTGTTGTGATGCAGAAGCACTATTATATTTATTTGATAACATATTCAGTTAAATATTGACGAGGGTTTTGGAATGCATAGTTTTAAGAAAGGAGGTACTCTTATTTCTTAAATAAATTCAGGAATTGTCGATTTCAGGGCATAAATGGGAAATACATTGAATATATATATATACAAATGTATATTGTTTTCTTTCCTCTCATAGTTAAATTAAGTAAAGAAAAAATGTATCTGTCATATCCCTGTAAAGTAAGTTACGGGGGAATATATTTTTAATTTTTTTTTTGCCTTGTCCGTCCATCTGTTTAGCTGTTTATCTTTTTTGGCTGTTCGACAGTACGTCTAAAAAACCTAGCCATAACTTTTTAGAGGTAGCTTTATGACTTTGTTATTTCACAGGTGCATTCCTTGTTTAATATTGGTGTAGCAAAGTTTTATAACTATATGTACAAATTGTATAGTTTATAAGCGTCTTAAAAAAATCTTTTTAACAATAAAATGTACAAAAATTCTATACAAAAACTATTCAAAAATATTTTCATAGATGGACATATTGTCATTCGTGTAGTCTTGAGAGCTAGAACTATAGCTTTGATTGTTACCCTTAAGATCAGGTTCACCAGAAACGTAATGGATGTTTTCTATATTTGAAACCGATTTTCTGCTACTTTCTTCTTGAGTTTTCTGAGATCTGTTTTGTTTTCTTTTTTTGCACACAACACGAACAACCAAGTAAACAAGAGTGACGACAAAAAGGGCTGACCCAGTTAGGGTAATGATGGATGGGATCTTAAGAATCCAATTATCTGTTTAATTATAAAACAAAATAAATATATTTATAAAAATTTCTAAGTATAAATCCGTTTACTTAAATACAAATCAATTAAAAAAAATTATGTATTGCATCAATAACAAGTTAATGTTCAAAAATGGGATCATCAAAGTCTTTGAAAAGATTTTTACAACAAACGTTCCAGAAAAAAACAACAATTCCTTACCTTCACGCTCCTCTGCAGTGAACACTAAAACAATAAAAATTTAAGCCTTTCATAAGAATCATTTTCGGAAAATAATTATATTTATTGTTTACATGACATTATAACATAATATTGCAGGATATAATTTGTTTGGAAATACGTGTAAATATTTATAATTTATAATTAATTAGATTTTTTTATTACACATTTCATATTTTTTTTAATTAAAAAAAATTAAAGGTAAACTATGTTACGTGTCTGGCATAGTGCTCCGCTCCATCCGATCTCACAACCATTCCCGCAAGTTCCATCTATCTTTGAGCAGATTGTGTTGTTTTTACAGTAGCCACAGTTAAATGTGCAATTTGGCCCATATTTATAATCCTGACATTCTAAAAGGTATGTTATATTCAATTTATACCAATTTATATCCACAAAACATCTGGTAATTATAAAAGAAAAGCTCTGGGACTTCATTTTAAAACACCCTGTCTTATTCTAGGAATTTATAAACCTTTGATAATTATTTTTGATTGTTAGTATGACGCTGAAAAATTCTGTGTCAGAAAAATGAATGACATTTTGGAGGATTACCAAACTTAAAAGTAATATAGATGCTGACGAAAAAAAAACTTGAAGTATTTGAACGTTGATTCCTCATTTCAGAAAAAATAAAGACGGGTTTCTTTTGCTTCAGAAAAGGAAAATAGGAAAGGACTTTATGCAAAAGAACAATGATGCAATTTCTATAGATATGAAGTTAAAAGGTGTGAACATAATTGGCTTAAAACTTTTCTCAAAAGCATCAGTAAATATTTCACAAGAAATGTTGTACAGGTACATGAATACATGGTTATTATGATAACCACATTACGATAGTTACGTGATTTTGAAGGATATTGAAACAGATGGTCTTATTATTTTACCATTACAGGTTGGACCTTGCCAGTTGTCTTCACATCCTTGTGGACAGATTCCGGTGTGCTGATCACATTGGGTCCCATTCACACATTTTCCACATAAATTCTCACAAATGGATCCATAATGTCCGGTTACACATGCTATAAAGAAGATTTTATGGAATAATCGACATCCATACTATTTCAAGGAAGTAAAATATGAAGTCATAATTTCGAATATGAAATGAAGTATTTATTCTTAATTCGAATCTTTATAATTTGTCCGTTTTTGTGCAAGGATATGAATGAACTCAGACTTATTTGGTGTAATAGTCGTAAATAACGTAATTTCGACTGCTCGGCTTTCAAAGTTTCGCCATGTTAAAATCTAGATTATTTTATTTGAAACATTAACCTTCGCCAATGTACAAGGTATGATGTAGTCTCATATGTATTGGAATTTCTTGCAAGGAAAAAAAAACAGCAAGCATTTTTGCCATGCATTAATCTACTAATTTTGATAAAAATTTACAGCAGTTTGATGACATCATTAGTGAATTGTTGCATCCATAGATGCATGAACCATTGAATGTATCACACAGCTGATCACGGCATCTGGGATTGCAAACTGTGCAGTCTTCATCGTAGTGTTGAAAAGGACAGCCTAAAGATATTAAATATTTTTATCAGCCCAGAAAATCAACAGGAATTCAAGGAAAAACTATGTGCGTGAACGTCATACAGGATTTTAAATTCATTTATTCATTGGAATTTGAAAGAAAGCAAGAGGGTTACCTACCCATCACAAATACTTCACAAATTTCAATGGTGGCAAATGCTTGCTCGTATCCTGTGCAGTTAGTATTAATTGGAGGATCCTTTGAATTATAAAGAGCTATTCCTTTGGTCACTTTGCTAACGTTTATCGTCATCTCTAATTGAGGGCAGGTAGTTGTGTCTTGGATGTAGACTCTGTCTCCGGAATTAGGCCTTGGGGTATAGGATGAATCATTAAATACAAAGACAGAAAATCCTACATGTCGATTCACAGCTGCAATATTGAGTAAAAACATTTTTTTCTGCACAGATAAATTGGGGATGTATGTTTATGATGACGATGATAATGATGATGTATTTAAGTAATCAAACAGGAAACCAAAAATAAAAAAAACAAAAAACGAAAAAAAAGAACACGTTGCAATATTTTTTGTTGTTGAAAAGATCGGATTTTATATAAGACAATTGTCTGTGTTAAAATTTGGTTGGCCAAAGAACAAAATTTCTCTTGTGATTTATACTAATTTTTAGCTTTTTTTCAAGCAGAATATAAATTATTACAATTTTCAAAGGAGAATAGGCCTCACTTAAATTTCGGAAGAATATTTTCAAAAACGCAACATAGGCCAAGCGTTTTAATGGAAATTTCCACCAAGCCGTGTGAATTAGGCTGTTAGCAAGAGTTATACTGCACGTCTCTTCACCTTGATCCTCTTCAAGATAGCCATCCACTGCTTTGTCTGCTAGATACAAGTCTGGGTACCTATAGGATTCACTCTGAGTGGGTAAACCGGAATACTCCGAGAGGTTAGCTAAGTTTTCTACAAATGAAACATAAGGATATAACGAACAATATTCAAGATCAAAAGCCCACAAAACAGTACAAAATAGGACTAAGCAAACACGGACCTCTAAAACATCAGAGGTGGGATCCGGTGCAGTGATGTAAATGATGAAAATGCATGTAAATAAGATTAATTAAAGATATTAAAAAAATACACCACATACATTTTCTGTTCAATATTTTACTGTAAACATATTACATTTATCAGTGTTTTCTATTTAGCGATTTTGGCGGTAAACAGAGTCCACTAATTCAAGTACATCGCTAGCTGTCTTGTATATTAACTTTTATAACTAGCAAATTCAGACAGCGCTAAATCAAATCTACGCTATCTTGTTGATAATTGAATGTCCGCCAAATATTGTTCATACCAAATGTAATACATTTACAGTAATTTAATTAATGGCCCTTCTGTGATTTACAATAGGCCTGATCTGAAAAAATATAACAATGAAAAAATAGAATAAAAATTGTCAAGAAAAAAAATTAAAAGAATGTTCCTAAAAATAGAAAACAAATAGAAGTCAAATCAAATTTAAAGTAATTTTCATCGAAAAGCATATCAAATACGACAAACAATAGAGTTTACTTCATCAATGCTAAAAAATATTTGGAATATTCTGCACATGGAGAAAAGTTTATAATTATCACAAACAATTATTTTAAACATAAATAATTGTTCGAAAAATAATTCCGGGGAGATGCCTTTATACCTCACTAAAGATATTCACTAAGAAAAGCAAACAAAAAGATCAACATTGTTTTCTTAGACTTGTAAATAAAATGGTGAAATGTTCAATTATTTTTTTAAAAAATAAATTAAAATCATTACAATGGTGTAAAACTTAACATTTAAATTGACAATTAAGATAGTAAGAAGATAAAAAAAAAAATAAAAAAAATTGACATTTAAATTTGACTTTAATTGCAGCTGATTCCATCTCTGATGTTTTGGAGGTCAGTGTTGCTCTGTTACTGTTTTGAATTGTTTTATGGATTTTTCATATGGAATACTGTTCGTTATCTCATTATGTTTCATTTTACAAAATAATTACCGTAGCATCTTGTTGCAACTGCAAAGAAAAGTACAAGATACACTGCCCTAAAGAATGCGTCCATTTTTATCCAGGATAGAATTTTCCTGAAATTTGAAGAAATTAGTATTTAAATTTTGATAATTATAAAAAAAACTGTAAATTTTTAAATAAGAAAGGAAGTTGATTTATTCAGCTGACAAGAATCCACATATTCAAAAGAAAAAAATAAGAGAATTTTATTTAAAAAAAAACTCAAAAAGTTAAAAAGATATTTCTATCAGATACAAAATTTACCGATAGCTAGAAGAAATAAGTTCAAACACGCTAGCTCTTATTCTTCAATCCTTTATCATTGCTCTCTTCTATTATTTAAATATAACTCTATGGTTTGTTAAAATCGGAGGGGGGGGGGGGAGAATTTAAAGTATGTTCCGATGAAATATTCTTCCCGGCTCTGAACGTACGATGAAACTTATTACATATTATATATTTTTTTTCTGATGTCCTTTTGCGGTCAATATCCCTTTATATTTGCAGGAAGTATAAAATAATCCAATTTTTGATAGATTATATCAAGCTAAAAAAAAAATAGTGATATGGATTTTCGTCTGTCTGTTACGCTTTGGGATACCAATCTTTTATCCGTACCTCCTCTTATACCACTGATTAATTGAAATTTTTTAAGACTTTCACAGAATTTTTTTTTCATAGTGCTATTGTGAACCTTAAATTTTACCTTTTGAGCAGACATGTTATTCAGGTTTTCTATTCCCATCTCTTATCCGCAGCTCCTCCTATACTACTGAATAAAATTTATCGATGTTTTAAGATTCTTCATTACATAATGTTATTATGCATCTCCTAATTTACTTTTTGATTTGACACTTTTTTCGAGATTACCAGAGCAATACATTGACTTTTCTATTATTATCTAAATTGAAGAGCCGCAACCGTATTATTTAGAAGTAAACTCATTGTTCACAGTACCTCGATTTTTGTCATCAGCACTATTTGTTTAAAAAAAATGATAGCACATTGTTTACAATGTATAGAATATGATAAGATGAATGTGATAACAAAACATTCTAAACAAAAATAAAATTGTTGAAAAAGCTGGGTATTTCTATCATATACATGTATTAAATTGTGAGTTGGTCTCATTGTTTATTTATTAAGTAAAAGAACAAATATGAAAAATGTATTTTGGAGTCTGATATTCTTTTAAAGTTAACTGAGATATAACGAGTGGACATGGCTTATTATTTTATTATTATTAAAATGGATGTGTATAATACATAGATTTAAACTTTTATCTCATATTAATCTTGTTGATCATAATTATCTCGCACATTTATAATAGCCTGGACGTTTCTCTTCTGAAAAAAAAGGTACAAAAGAACATTACGGTAATTCAGGTGTAGTCGGGAAACTTTGGAGTACTTTAATGTTGAACCTATGCAGGTTTCCTCAGATAAAAAAAAATGTTTGAACACATGAAAGACCTTGAACATTAAACACGCATCAATTTTTGTCAAAACATCCCTGACGCTTTTACACGAATTATTTTTTCCCCATATATTCTATTTTTATGAAAATCACCGGATGCACAGCTGACTTGGAATTAGCACAGCAATACGTATTTACGTAAGTGTGTCTATTATGCTCTACTGAAATTTATCTTCTTTCCTGTTTTACGTTTAATATTAAATAGCATATAAAGGTATTTGTTATTTTAGTAACAGTTTCGATGGCCTTAGTGAACAGCTTGTCTTCTAAACAGTGTTACCGGTCACAGTAGCCTAGTGGTAGAGCGTTCGCTTCGTGATCGGGAGGCCCGGGTTCGATTCTTGTTCGCGGCGCCGCATCATACCTAATACGTAAACAAAGGTAGTGACTGTTCCTTCGCCAAGCGCTCGGCACTAGAAGTGAAAGTCACGGGTCTTTCGGATATGACCTTCAAAACGTAGGTCCTGTGTCACGGTAGGCGCTGGCACGATAAAGAACCCTCACTGTTCAATGGGCCTGAGTGCCGAGTATAGGTCTAAATTTGAAGCCTTTCACCGGCATACGGTGACGTCTACATATGAGTGAAAAATTCTCAAGAGGGACGTTAAACAATATACAATCAATCAATAAATCAACCAATCAATCTAAACAGTGATAAGAATACTTAAAGTAGTTGTATAGGAATGCATATTGGATCTGTAATAGAATTTTAAAAATCAGTAATACAAGACAAGGCAAATAAAATGGTTCTTGTGAGATTGATAGATTAAATATTTTAATGTATTATAGCAACAGTAAATTGTAAAACAAAATATACAAACTTTATAAAGTAATTTTTTACATTGTACGATCTGACACAAAATACATCAGAATTATATACTATTTAAAGGTATTAATAAAAGTTAATCAGGTTTTTATAATGATCATTATAGAACAACAAAGTTTTAAAATTATCTCTTAAGTATCAGATTTTTACCATAATTAACTTCAGTTTTCATAGTGTCAAAGTGATCACTGACATTTTCTTCAATTATCTATAATGTTCTATAGTTTATCATGGGATTACCAAGTACAGTGGGGAATGTACTTGGTGTTGTTTTACACAGTTTCAAGTAAAAAAAAAACTGTATAACATTCTTTCTTCGTAGCGAAACATAATCCTCAGATTGAGTTATAATAAAGAAGGTATGGTTTGAGGTAATAAAAATTAATTTTTTTTTAAAAAAGATATGGAATTGGATTAAATATGAATGAGCATATAAATGTAATAAATAATGAAAAAATCCACACTCCATGATGGAGAACTATAAAGAAAATATGACGTCATTAACGCAAGGCATTTCTAAGTATATTGCAAAAACAAAATAAAAATAACTCACTGTTTGTGAAAAAAGATGAAACATGCTAAAACTTCTTGACATAGTGTAAATTTAAATTTCTACAAATCTTGACCCTCTAATGTATTGTGGGCCATTATAAGCCATTAAAATTGTAGAAGGGAATTATATTATATTACCTATATCTTGAAGGGATATGAAGACTTGGAGAACTTATATAAGGTACAACTGTCCTTATATATGTCCATAATATTATACATCATTTGATTGTCTTAACAATAAACTGCGGTAGGGGAAATAACTCTTAGATTCTTAAACTTTTTTTCAATACTGTCTTTGAATTACACTATGTTCATACAGTAAAATCTACTTTTACAAAGAAATGGGCGTTTCATTAAGTGATAATTAACGTTCGATAGGAATCACCTAATCTTTCTATCCAAAAGAAATGTTTACCACTTCAATGCGCTTCAATGCAATCTCGAACAGAAATAAGTAAATAGTGTTCAACTAATTCATATCGGCAAAACAAATTTTAAATGTTTGAAATTAATGGAAAACTAATTATAAAAATGTACGTTTCATTTTACGTTTTTTGTTCATCTGACCTGAAAACCCGGGTTAGCTTTTCTGCATGGTCACATTTTGTATGAAGTCTGTCCTTCTTGTGGTAACTTTCATTTTGACACCTTTGACACTCGTAAGACACCTTCTATTTTGGATGAAAAGATTGGGTGTTTCCTATCGAACGTTAAATCTGTAAACTTGGCCAAATAATTGATACTTATACGAATTTTCTTTACATACTGTTTCAAGTTTATTCAAATCGTGATCCCAGGGTTAGGATGGGGCCACAATGGCTGATCAAACTTTTACATAGGAATGTAGGAAAAACTTTTAATAGCTTAATCTGTTAGTACTATGTGAAAATATATCTGCACAGCATTGATTATCAGAACTTGCAATTCCAACTTTTAGACAGATTCGACAAAGTAAAGAATTCGTGCAGCAATCTGTAAAACAGCAAATGTGTTAAAATTTGTTTTGTGGAAATCAGGGCCATTTGTAAAATAAATGTTGAAATTTCAAAAGTACAGTACATCGACGTTGCTAGAGATATAGAAGAAAGGGGCTTGTACGATGGAACTTTTCTATCAAACGGACAATTCATAATGGCGGGTAGTAGTAAGAGACGATGCCTTATTTACAGCGAAATATTTACCTTCCTAAAGAAAACTGAGATTGATTTCCGACCCTACGATGTAAAATTGATAGAAAAAGAGTTATTTGTAAGCTGTCACGAGAGAAATACATACAAGCTTTTTCATTAGGCGAATTCAAAATATTAAGAACTATGACAGTTAGCGAAAATTGCTATGGATTAGGAATTTGTAGACGTTATTTAAATGATATTTTTTCCGATGCCATTACTTAACTAGACAGTCATGGAAATGAAAAGAACAAAATTCCAACAGAAAAAGGGCGTCTTTCATTTGATTGTGAATCATGAAGGCCAAATTGTTTACAGTGGTGGATTTTCTCACATTGTCACGGCCATATCACAAGACGGAAATGTTCTATGGAAGTACAGCAGTACATGTCTCGCAAGACCTTCCGGATTTGATATTGACTCAAAAGGAAACATATATGTGGCTGGAAAAGACAGCAAAAATATTCACATTCTCAGTTAGGACCTATCATATATTACAATCGTCGAAAATATTTATACTCCTTTATTCTTGAAAATCAACGAAAGAAAGAAAAAATGTTTCTTGATATCATATGCTTCGGAACTGAAAGAATATGGTACGCAGACGCCAGAGTGGATGAATTGAACTAAATTAAATGTAATTAAAAGAGACATTTCCTTTTAGATTTATATCCTGTTAGGAAGTGTTGTCCATGTATACCCTTTTACACGATTATTTAACGGAACTATTTAAGTAAACCTAATTTTGCTTCAAACAGGCAAGGCATTTTGGATTCAATCAAATTTACCATGGAACTGCAAGAAAATGCTAAAATGACAATGTATCTTTTGTAAACGCTACAATGCAGACATTTAAATTGAAGTTATCTGAAAAAAACCCAATATATGCAATAGGATATCATTATTATTTACTTGATAATCACTTACTATTACTTAAGTGAAACATTTCTTTAATTTCCATTGACAGATTTTGTTAAAGATGGACATATGATACAACTCTTTTAGTACACGCACTGTAAGTCTGTTAAATAAAAATAAGCTATACTATCGAAAAATTAACGCTCAAATATGGGACGAGAAAGAGGAAAAAAATCTTTCAGTATGAACAATATTTAAAACAAAACCATATTTTCATAGATGAGTATTTCGTCGTTTGTGTATTCTTTTTGAGTCATATCATTATATTTATGGACATCCCTCTCTAAATCCGCTCGACCACTGATGTAACGCACGGTGTCCTCATTTGGGTCCGATTCCTTGCTACATTTGTCTTCACTTTCCTTACTTAATCTTCTCCACTTTCTTCTTCTGCAGAGTATCTGAACCCCAATGCTGACAAGGGACACAACAAACAGCGTTGAACCAGCGAGGCTAATTAAAGACGGGGTCATCATAACCCAGTCTTCTGTAAAATTCAATGTTCATTTATCTATATATTAATAAGTAATTATGTTTTTTTTTTCTCTTTTCTTGTAATATATTATTTGATAAGTATTTATCCGTGGAAAACATTATTTGAATTATTTAAAACAGAAATTTTGTTATTATGAAAGGAAGTATAATTCAATTATACATGTATACTACTTTCAGATAGATAAAGATTTACATTTCGAAGAAAAATGACGTATTGTCAGTAAATATTACATAAGAAAACTTTTAAAAAGTGTTCAATTTCTATTTCTTCTTGGAACTATTGTCTTTTCATATATCAAAGCAATATACTAAGTTTGATGTAAAAACATTGCCCTTAAACGCGCTAGCTAGTTATGTTCCCCAAACGAAGTTGGGGAACATATTGTTTTTACTCTGTTTCTTGTTATTATTTTTCTTCTTGGGAATATTTTGTCCCCGAATGATCTTGTAAACTACACATCCGACTAAGGTGAAATGTTTTTAAGGTCAGTAGACATGTGATGTAGATGTGCGGAACGAAGGGCATTTTGCGCGCATGTGCTTGCAAGAGCGCGCACGTGCAACACGAGAAATGATCAATATAATTGAAATAGACGTAACTTTTCAAAAATTTTGATGAAATGCTTTGAAACCCATAATATAAGGATATATTAGTAGCATAGACAATATAACATGGTAAAAATAGCAAGATCTCACGCGCATGCACGTGCGCTTTGCTCTGATTGGCTGAAACTAAAGTCTCAATATCTTTCTTGTTTTTTGACAAAATCCTTTGAAATTTTGAACATAGTCATGCATTAGGATATCCTACAATATGATATATAGCAATTATCATAAAAACACGTGCATGCACGTGCGCTGCAATCTGATTGGCTTAAACTTTAAATAGCTATAACTCCCTTGGTTTTAAACCAAACAGGATGGGAATTGGAACTTAGATAGATATAATAGACTACTACAAGAAAGTATGGTCACCATGCACATGCATACACGTGCGTGTACATGCGCAGCAATCTGATTAGCTGAAACTTTAAACAGCTATAACTCCCTTGGTTTCAACCAAACAGGATGGGATTTAGAACAAAGATAGATATAATGGACATCTACAAGTAAGTATGCTCACCCTGCTCATGTATGCACGTGCGTACACGTGAAATGAGCAAAATCAAATATACACTTGAATGAGCTATTTTTTAAAATACTTTTGGATTAAATACTTTAATATTTAGTATATCGAAATATATAGATTGTATAGACAAGATGATATGGTCATTACGCACATGCATTCACATGCGCACGCGTACACTGCTAAAATTTGAATAAACTTGGTACACTTCCGGGTAAACGTTGTTAAAGTTTCAAATGCATAAAGTTTGTCTTATTTAATGAAACGTGCAGGGAATATGGCACTAAAAGGGAGTTGGGGAGCGTTTGGGGAACATCTGTAACGGTCCCCGTTACAATTAGCACTAGTTATTCGTTGGGTTAGAAAAAATATGAAAATATCAATTTTTTTTATTACACATTTTTTTTTATGTACATGTGTTTTGAAGGAAAACTTTTCTTACCTAATGCCACTTCTGTTGTGAAACCTGGTATTATATTTAAATTTAGAATTAACATGTTTATAAATGACAGAGAAAACTATTTCTTTAACGGGAAAAGATAAATTGAATTTAATAATTACTTTTAAAATGCTGCAGTCTTAAAATCATTAGATCTTAAAATTCTTTGGATTGTGAGATTTATTCTTTAATTTTCATTACGGTTTGCATTAAATGTTTGTTTCAAATAAAAAAAAGTTACTTTTTATGCAGAGCGGTTCACTCCATTCCGACTGACAGCCATCCTCACAGGTCCCATCTGTCTTTGACCAAGGATTGTTGTTTCTACAGTGACCACAGTCAAATACGCAGTTTGGACCATATTTATGATCTTGACATTCTGAAAAAAAGTGTATACTTAATCATTTCAAAAATATAATCTTCGTTGCTTTATCTTACACTAACAAATGCATCAGTAATCTTAAACAGAAAGCAAAGCATGCAATTAGCAAAATTGCTTTTTTTTAATATAAAAGTATGTTTTCTTCAAGATAATACTTTCCCGAATCATTCCAGGAATGTTTAGTCTTCAGTCTACAGTAGTTCAGAAGTGAAAAATAAATACATCAATAAAATAATCAATACAAACGTCCCCCAGCTCCAAGGCAGGTACAGGTTACAACAGTGTCCTTGTTTGTAATGATCATTTACAATGAATTACAAAGGAACATAAATGTAATTCTTCAAGTCGTCACAATATCATTATGCGATTAGTCTACCACTCTCGGAAAAAATGAATTATCTTTATTTTAGTAATGCATTCAATGACATAAAAAAATATTCATTCTTGATATACCATTGCATTTGGCACCTTGCCAGTTCTCTTTGCATCCATGATGACATATCCCAGAATGCTCATCACAGTTTGTTCCCGTGAGACATTTTCCACAGACTTCCTCACATATAGTTCCGTAACGTCCACTTACGCATGCTGTGAAAATGAAACTGAGTCAATTATTTGTATCACAAGATCACAAAAGACACTTTTTAAAAAATAAATATCTGAATCATTAATATATAGATATTGTTTGGGGTTGTTTGAATCTCTTTACTTTTATAATTGATCCAAGAAAATAGGAAAGAGGTAGAAAAAAATGAAGTATGTGTAAACTTATTGATGGAAAATCTTTTATATGAAAATATAAAATCAAAAGGTATTGTTTTATATAAATTATCCCATTTATATAACTATGTATGTAGGATTATTTAGCAGCAGTGTTTTAAAAAAGATTTCTTGCTCTTTTAAATAAAACATACCACAATGTTTTGGAGTCATAAATGCGTTGCTGCATCCATTTGTACAAGAACCATTTAAAATGTCACAATGTCGATCCCGACATCTTGGACTGTAAATTCTACAGTTCTTTCCATGATGTTGCAGGGAACAGACTGAAAACATTATTATTGAAAATGTCTAACTTGTTATATCTGAATTCTGAAGAAGAATAAAGGATATTTTACTAAACATGTAGAAAAACATACCCATCACAAATACTTCGCATATTTCAATTGTGGCAAATGTCGGTTCATAATCTGTGCAGTTTGTGTCTAGGGGAGGATTCTTTGAATTATACAAAGCTATACCTTGAGCCACTTTATTAACGGTTATATTCATCTCTTCATGAGGGCAGGTAGAAGGATCATGGGAATAGACTCTTTCTCCAATACCATAAGGTGGTGTGAAGGACGAATCATTGAATACATACACAGAGAATCCTGTGTGCCGATTTACAGCTGAAATGGTTTGCAAAAGGAACTATTCATGGAGTTGTTTTCTAATTTTTAGTTATGGTATATGTAAGTTAGCAAATGTACACACAAATCTAAACACTCATTAGGTATAAAGTGGTAATGCATGTATTCATCGTTTTTCACTCAATAATCAAATTTCAAGGATGAAATAAATTTTTGTATAAGCATTGATAATCCCTTTATACATCTATTAACTAGTTATTCTTCGAGAAAGAGCAAATGATTGAGACAATTTTTAAAAATCATACTTGAGTTTCTGAAAAATATTGTCAAATATGCTATATTGGCCATTTGTCTTAAGGGGAATTTCCACCAGGCCGTATGAATGTTTTGGTTGGCGAGGGTGATGCTACAGGCGTCTTCACCAAGATCTTGTTGAAGATATCCATCGACTGCTTTGTCTGCTGTGTACACGGCCGGATATCGGTATGATACGCTTTGTGTCGGTACGCCTGAATACTCGGGGAGTTGACTGAGGTTTTCTACAGAGGAATATATAATATTACAATAATAAATGATATGGTTTTATCTTTTCAATTAATTTAATTACATGTATACTCATTGCCTACAAGTGATATTCCAAAGCCTTCAGATAAACAAAAATCAGAAACTATGAAACAAATCGTTCTGTAAGTAGGTTATATGTAACTTTGAGACTTCAATTAAAAAAAATGTACACAAGCCAAACGTACAATTACCAGAGAGAGTTCGAAAGCAAGTACATTTTCTTGATTAAAATATATTAATAATGCATTTGGAGTAGATGTTTGCAATGACTGTTATAAATTACATTTCAAACTGAAAGCGCACTATATTTATGCTGATTTTTTTCCTAATAATTTCTCGTTTTTTTCGACTACATCGGATATGACAGGTCGACAAAAGGATGCATATATCTTTTTTTCCTAGAAAAGAAACTAGAAAAAGAAACAACATCATCGGAATAACTTTAATGTATACATCTTTTGAAAAAAAATGCTAACTTAAAAAGCACATCATAATATAACAGATTTCAAAATTACAAACACGTAACATTAGTGTAGTATTGTTTTCTCATCTATATAAAATTATTATACGAAATCTTTACCAAAACATTCTGTTTCAACATCAAAAAGCACTGAAAGGTACAATGACTTGTTAAAATCCTCCATTTTCCACTGATTTTTTCGTCCTTAAAATTCGTAGTGTTTTTGACTCATAATTGCAAAGCACACACTTTCGAGACAGTGAATGTAACATATAATGTGACCGAAATGCCACATTTCTGAAATTATAAAATCTAAACTGCGCATTTATAAAATAAACAAAAATAATTATGCTATTAACACGAATGCCTTTATAATTGCATTTCTACAAAAAGGCCAAAAGAACCTTCCTGATTCTTTGCATTGATACATAATTAGAAATATTTATGTTTACCTTGTTATTATGATTGGTACTTATATTGAAAATGATTGTTTTGTAAGTTTAAAGGGATATCTAACACTTTCATAAATTTCTTTAGAACCGAAACCAAGGGTTTCCAAGGGATATCTCACAAAAAAATTTAATTTCCTTTCTTATTTATTTGAAATGTTTACAGAGATAGTACATGTATTTCACATCTTTTATTATTTGGATGACATTTTAAGGAAAAATTAATCACACTTCAAAAGAAAAAAAATAATTTAATCGATTGCAAAATTACATATCTACTTAGTCACATAAAGAAATGAACTTCCTTGTATTCAATGAATGTTAACAATATTTAATTATCTGTCAATTGTACTGTTTCTCAAAATCACTCAAAACATTTAGTATTTTTCAGCCATTTACTGATGTCAAATACGTTGATATGTGTTCCTAAATGTACAGTCTTCTATCTTATTTCATGTCTAGAAATGCTGAAATAGTAACAATACAGTGCATCAGATTCATAGACCTCCACGGTATGCAATAAGTAAAACAGAAAGAGCAAGAAAAGGCAAAAGGTACTTAAGGCCTTTTTTCACCGTGAGAATTTTTGAAAAATCAAAACTGCTCAGTTTAGTTTGAAATTGTATTTATCATTAGGAAAGTGAGTGACCATGTATCTTATGAACATGAAGTTATTTTCGCTTTAGTCAATGCATGGTGAAGTAATAAAATGCGCCAATTTTGCCAAATCCTGTAAATTTCTTAAGAAATGGCCTAAAATTAAAGCGTTTAAAAAAATCATGTAGAGTACAACCCTGATCCAAAATATGGAATTACATGATCTTACAGAAAGATCTGTTTTTGAGAAGAGCAAAAATCCTTGATTTTGTTGAGCTATTTTTGTTACTTGTACCTTTTACCTATGTACATGTAACCGGTACTGTTTAATATTAGGTGATCCCCCTTAATGATCTGTTATACATTTTACATTATGTCATGGAATTAAATAACATATTCGACAAAACTGCATATCTGTGTTTAACTATTTTTCACTGCACTCTCAGGCTGATATTTCTGATAAGGAGGCATAAATTAGACCAAGAGCAGAGTAAACACAGACCTCTAAAACACCCCTTGTTGCAACATATTTCCTGGGTCATTCCCTCTTTGTTGTTTTTAATCATGATCGGCAAATAATCTTCTCTCAATGCAGTGTGTAAATTACTTAACAATCCGAAGACATATAATGAGAGTGTAAGAACTTACGAGATGATCAAAATATCAAGACAAATGATATTCATGCTTCATGAACTTCTTAATCAATAAAAAGATTATTTTTATAAATTTTTTAAACATAGTTCATGCTCTTATGTATTAGATAAACTATGGCCTAACTATAACCAGCATCATAATACGGATAACTAGCATTAACTCGACAAGCAAGGGAAGCATTCAAATCAACATCTTGGTTTTAAAATATTAGTCCTCTGTACTGTATAAACCCAAAGGCAGGTGATAAAGGTAAATTGATTTAAACGTAAAAGTAAGATAAGTTGATGATTGAAAGTAATCACGTTTATCATAAGGCTTGGCTGTTTAGGTTACTTCTAAATGTCGACGTCTAAGTGCATGTGAAATATACAGATATGAAACAGATGTCAGACAATGTGGTATCTTTAAAACAAATATCCATAAGATAAACGGCCGAACGACACATTTATTTACCAATAAATCTCAATAAAGCATCTTTTCTGAATGATGAATTTTATCATATTTGTTATACCAGTTACATAAATTTCAGTACAATTGAAAGGAATACAAACAAATTTCTATGTGGTTTTTCGATCCCTTACCATAGGAAGAAAATTGCTAGGTGGAACATGAGACGAGGAGTCTTCAGTATGCTTTATGAGTATCTCATAACAGGATAGGAATAGAGACTGGTTTGTCTGGCTGTTTCCAGTAAAGCTGTAGCGATTTCCCAGCGCAATCACAGTGGAAGCTGCTCACGTGATTTGGTGTATCAGGAAGATTTTGCAAGGAGACTGGGAGAAGCAGCAGAACATTCATCGTGCTGGATATGGCAGAAGAACATTCATCGTGCTGGATATGGCACCGCTAAGATGAACTCTGCTGGAAGTCGAGATCAATCAGGTAGTGGGTTGGCCACCACTGCTGATCCACCAACTGAAGGATGTTATGGTTTAGAATCGTAACATCCGGCGAAGATTGGAGACCATGTCATGAGGATCGGTATTGACATGCGAGTACCAGGGGCGGAAGTTACGGAAAGGTACAGACATGCTTAAGAGTGCCATAAGAGTCATCATTTCAAAAGGTCTACGGCCGATACAATGACTCGTCAGCAAACACAATTTATCAGTGAGTTACATTCTGACTGACGTTTTATATACTTATTGTTAGTCGATATTTAAACACTGAATTGACGACGGATTTTTCTTTCATCCCAATCATGAGAAGGAGCACACAGCGGGTATGACCAGTTGTCAGGGGATGCTTACTCCTCCATGGCAACTGATCCAACCTCTGATGTTTTGAAGGTCCGTGTTTGCTTCCTTCCTATTTTGTAATGTTTAATTGACTTTAGATCTCGAATAATGTTCAAATATTTCCTCATGCGGAGGAGACTTAATATCATGTCACAGTTTTTTGAAAAGTGGGTATTTCTTTGATTTTTTTCCTCTTGGACTTAGAGGATAAAATACCTTCCACCCTCCACCCCACATCCCCTTTCCTCCACAAAAAAGCACACAACAAGAGTATTCATGATAAAATTCTTTAATCTACATTCATTAGCACTTTTTTTTTCTAAAAAAAAAAGAACTGGAAAATATTTTTTCATACTTCAGAGGAAAGCAAAATGGTGAAAAGTCGGAAAAATCGGCTGATTTCATAAGTATGCTTTCCCGCATAGATTCACCTGGCTTCGTATATTTTTCATAGTTTATATTATACTTTAAGCCCTAATCTAACGCATTCTGAAATTTATTTTGATTTTTTACTTTAACTGAGTTTGTCTATACATGTATTTGTAATTTTATTGAAATATTAACGAATATTTCTCAAAGTATCATTTCTTCTATGCCATAAAAGAAACCAGTTTGTTGACTAAATGTAGTACATGTACACATACTAGTATTTCAATTAAAAGAGATCTTGATAATGATATATATGTGTGTAACTGAACTCATTTAAATGAATTATATTTTCGATCAAGTTATTTATATAAACAGATCCTTCAAAGAATCACTCGAATCAAAATGGAAGAATGAACTTTCTATTGTTTGCAGTAAAGAAGACTCCATTGAGTATGACTCAAACATTGGCATATATCCCCTCTGATGAAACGGATCCAACAAGTAACTGGTAACATCTCCGGTACTCTTCCTGAAATAATATCAAGAACAAGGAGGAATAAAGCTCATTATGTACAACATTTTATTTAAAATTACAGATATATTGTCTGCATATGATGGAAAATGAATACAATGTTTACATCCTAGAATGAGTCAAATGATCTCTTTTTTGTAAATACAATATACTCGTACATGTATTCTAAGATAAAAATTATATAATAATAGGAATGACAAAAACTTACAAGAGTTGTGATGACTTCTGGTCTCCTAGTCTGAATCTGTCGGACTATTGTAAAAATGTCTACCTCTCCGTCCATCAGGAGCTGTTGGAGGGCGTTATGTAAAACGCAGAACACTCCGGCTGGACCAGCACCATTGCTTTAGAATGAAGTTAAGTCATTAATATGTTTATTTGTCGTCTGGAAAGCATAAAATGTAAAAGATTTAACAAAATGCATGCTAGAAAGTATAATATCAAAGATCTTGGAGGAGTGCATTTTCATAACAACTATGAAATATATTTATAAATTATATTTATAATGGATGTCAGTTTCTTTTATCATAATAAGAAAAGAGTTCAAACAAACTTGTTGCTTTGGATTTTTACCTGCTTATGACAAGCGATGTTGATGCATTTTCTTTTTCTAGGAGCAGTTTTGCTACTTTTAGTATAGCGGAATCATTTTCAGATGGAATTCGGAAGACTTCAACATACGATTTATAATCCTTGGTTCATGAAATACATTAAAATGTTATAAATTTATAATATTTATGGTTAAGAAACCAAAGTAAATGTTCAAAAGATTTAAGGAAGATGAAGAAACAAACTTTCTAAAGTTTTAGCAGCATAATCGACTTACATCTGTTGATATTAGAAGACGATCTTGTTGAATACAATCACTGTCAAACCTATTGTTTTTAGTACTTATGGTAAAAGGTTTACACTGTACCTTTTCTCCTCCATTGGGAAGCCAATTAGTTCCCTTCGTAAAAATGAATTTTTGCAATTTTTACCATCTAGACAAACATACGAATCTTTTGAAATATACACTATGCATGTAGTATATATATACATGTAGATTAATAAATATTTAGATAATGCAAGGGTTCGAAAAGTTCTACAAAACAAGAGGGTCTGTAAGAAATTAATTTTATATTAATAAAGATAAATAAAAAGGATTGTGACTTATACAATTTATAAAAAGTAATCTACCACATTGTCGTTGTACAGAATCACCACTGATTCCACGTCATGGTCCTTGCTCAATCTCCACAAATCAACCTCTGTATCAGGAAGAGGATTCTGGGTCAAAATAAATCCTAGTGGATTCGTAAATGTCTGAAAGTTAAATTTTAAATGAATATTGACGTGGCATTTTTCCTTAGTATAGCGCTAAAATGCCCAAAAATGTAAAAAAAAATTCTAAACTGTCATACATTCTTTTGAAATAAGATTTGGTGTAATGCCTTTGATTTTCTCAAAGAAATTTATTATTTGAAAGCATAATTTGACTTAATTTAAGGAATCACTGTCTAGTTTTGAGAGTATGCCAGGGCATCAACAATAGTGGGAAACATGGAATAATTTGAATAACGAGCGAAGCCCATTATGCTAAAATTATCCCATGTTTCCCACTATTGTTGATGTCCCTGGCATACTCTCAAAACTAGTCAGTGAGTCCGTATATTTCCATTTCATTGTGAAATAAAATTTGTAGACTTAGACATTAAAAATGTTGACTAATAGATTTAAATTACACGAGGACTTCCATGCCAATTTCAATAGTCCTCGCACACTGACGTAAAACACAAAGGCACCCGCACGAGATTTACATGCATATTTGGCCTCCTTAGCGTCAGACACAGAGACAAAAGCGCACGAGATTTGCATGCGTTTTAGGCCTCCTTAGCTGCTGACCTATCGACCTGCCTAATTTACATTACATCAGAATTATCAAGAAATAAATTCCCCAAACTTTCAAACAGTTATAACAGAGAAAAAAAATTAGAAATGGAAATATAGCATTATATCTCATAAAACAAACTTTGTTAGATTACTTAATTAATGCATATTAAGAAAATGTACTCATAAAAACCAAAACCAAAAACAATTCTTTTAGAGTTAAATTTTCCTAATATATTCAAGTTGAAATGATGATACTTACAGAAATGAAGACTGCATTTATATAGTCATTTCGTCCTCGGACATAGGTTGTTAAGAAAGGTCTGTATTTCGATGCTTTAATCAATGTAAATTTAGTGTTCAAAAAGTATATAATTGAATGGGTATAATAAGGATAATACGAAATCTGCATAATGTAAGCAATTCTACCTGGCAAAATATCCATATCCACATTTTTTGTTCGGTTCGAGTGTTTCAAAGCATCTTCCTTGGTCTCAATATCAAAAACAGGTTTCAAAGCTGTTAACAACTAAAAAGCATTCAAATGTGAACTACAATGCATTCTTTAAAATCAAACAGGTTGAACAAAACTAATCTGTCAAACGAATGGTGACTTTGGAAAAATTAGGTTTTAGTTCATATCATTTGGTCATATCAACGATGTTTAATCAGAATTTAAGATTGTGTCCCTACCCTTTTATTATTCATCTCACCTGAAACTCATTATTCAGTTTTTGTTGATTAAAAGGCGAGGTATCGTTCAAAAGGCTGAATACTTTTGCTTGAAGGTCGCGTTCAGATATCAAAGTTTCTTGATCTTGAAATCCACAGAGTAATGCTTTATGCAAAAACACATACTGGTCCTAAAGGGCAAGAATTCTAATATAAAGGTCTGAGTTTAATGAGCAGAGAGATTAGAAATATTTTAGTACAAAGTATTTTTCATACATTATTCGAAAACATATAAGACAAAAGAGGTTATCTTACAACTGTTTGAACCATATTCATACGGTCCTCTCTCATTTGTTTCACATAATCAAAAACGTTGATCCGCCCCGTTTCTCTCCCTTGTTGTAGTAACACATTCACACCGATGTATGTTCCTGTCCGACCCACTCCTGCACTGAAAGGTCAAAGTTCATCTAAATGAATGCGTATTTTGTTGCATAATATGTTGAAGACACTTCTTTTAAAATGTGCTAGTCGAGAGCTCAGTGGTATAATATGCAAAGAACAGAATTTTTTCACATGCAAATTTGTAGCATCTACTGCGTCAATGTGTTGTACAACGCACTGTCTCTCGTCTTTAAAATGTTTTTATGTTTTCGTTTACACAAGAGATACTTGTTTTAAAATTTACGGATGAAATGGAGCCCCGAAACAAAATCACTCCATACCAACGTATTTCAGAACATCTTAAACAAACCAATATTCATAATGTAGATTCTTGAAAAAAAGATTGCTATATATGTAGCTTCAAACCTGCAGTGAACAAGCAATGGAGATCTTGGTTGATAAATCTTGGTAACAGCTTTGTGGAACTGAACGAGTCCTATCTCTTCTGGAGTACCGTGATCTGGCCAGGCAGTGTAGTGGAACTGGGTGATTATCCTTGAGGTGCGTGACTGTTATTAAATGTCAAAAAGATACAGAAACGGATACTCAACTGACAAGCCAGAAATGCAATAAATTCCAAACTTTAATCCGTAAAAGTTTAATCCAGTTAAAATTCATAACATGGCAAATAGTATTTTTCTGTGAGTGCCTTTTTTTTCAAGTCAATATGAATGCTTTTGCAAAACGTGTTTTGAATGCAAAGTATTGAAAACGTACATTTTCTCTCTGAAGTGACATCTTTCGAACTGCGAAACAAGCATATACAGTTTCTTCCAAAAGGTGTACGTCGCACGAACCAATTTTCAAAGATCGATCTTTGTTTGGCCAGTATTCCTTGCATTTGTTCTATAAAAAATACTTGATAATGAATACAGGTTTTATCTAATGAAAACAATGAAATTAAGAAGACTCAAACGATATGGAAATCAAACACATGACTCAACAAGCGTACATACATGTAAAAAACAACCAACCCAAAATAACAATAGAATTCATATTTCATTCATAGACATACCTTTCCATTTTCTACAAGGTTTGTCAGCATAATAATACACTCGATATTCTCTTGCCATATCATTCTCCAGAAGTCAATGATTGTATTTTTCTGAGGAGCTGCATGTAAAGTAAGGTTCTCTTTATTTTAGAATATTTAAGATTTTAATTTTTTCTTAGATTCAATATGTAATTTATTTAAAAACATTTATGATATAAGAGACAAAGAGAGAAACGACTATCAAAAAGGAATATGTAAGGTTAAAATGTTAAAGACAATGTTAAAAAAAAAGATTTGTATTATAAAAAGTCTATGAAAAATATATTTATATGGAGAGAACGTAAAAAACGGATCCCGGAAATCAAGAGGTGGAGTGCAGAGGAGAAATAAGCATCGTCTGTTTTCTGCTTATATTCGCCATGACCGTCCAGCTCAGTCGGTAGAGAGCTCGCTTCGTGATCTGGAGGTCGTGAGTTTGAATCTCGGCCATCGACTGACTTAAGTCGATAAAAAATAGGTAGCAACTGTTCCTTCGCCATGCGCTTGGCACTTTGAAGTGAAAGTTGCGGGGCCTTCGGATGAAACCTTAAAAACCGAGGCCCAGTGTCAGCGGCAGGCGTTCGCACGATAAAGATCCCTCACTGCTCAATGGCCCTGAGTGTCGAGAAAAGGTCAAAATTTAAAGTCCTTCACCGGCATACGGTGACAACTCGATATGAGTGAAAAATTCTCGAGAGGGACGTTAAACAATATACAATGAATCAATCAATACTCGCCATGATTCCATTGCATTGATCAGTTACTGAAAGTGAACTGAATAGTATCTATTAACATAAAATGTATGATGGGTTTCTGAGAAGACATGATATACTGATCAGTATATATTTAGTTTACGTATGTAAGAAAACAAGAGGAGAAACAAATAAAATCAAAGTAAATTTGCTACCTTGTGTTGCAATGAAGCGATTTTCTCCGTATAAATCCTACAAAGAATGAATACGCGCAGATAAATATATAACACGCAAAATAATATAACTTAAAAACAAATTTATTCGATAAGCCTAAAACAAAATATGGAAATATTACCCTTATATAATTTGCGTTGATATAGTCATCGTCATCTTTCTTCCATTTCTCTTTTAGGATAACTCTGGAATGTTCATCTAAATCAAACATGAATTTTGTCTTTTAGTTCTTTTAAAAATAATATATTTTAGTGATAAAAAAGGATGATATGTCAGCGTTTATATTGCATTTTTGTATACAGGTTTAATAAGAGTGTGGTGACGTCAGTATATCATTTAAAATTTAAATAAATTCTTTATCGTTTACATATAAATTATTAGAACTATGTAACAAAATTAAAATAAATGAGAAAAACTAAGTTGATGAGACATTCTTACAAGGAAATGTCGTTTTAAAACGGTTCTTTGTAAAGTTTTCTTTCTTCTGGGCTGTACTACAGCTCTGTAGGTCTTCCGTTGGTAGTCTCTTTTTACGATAAAAAGAAAGGCTATTTTAGATCTAGACTAACTCAAAAGAATTGAGAATTATGTGTATTAATTTTGTTTATAATGCTCCATAAGATTTCATTATCTAATTGTTTTCAAAGACTCAATTTACAGTAATCGTGATTTATTCAACTAACGATAAGTACCTAATGCATACATGTATGTCAGGTGCGGTAAAGTATCATACCAACTTTCTACTTGTAAATTGCCAAAAATATTCAAAAAACAAGAATATCATCTACTGGTTTTTTTTTATTTCTTCATATTTTACGCCAAAAATCTCATTCTACCTTATATTCCAGGAAAAACAAGGATTTTTCTCCAGAATCTTTTCCTGCTATATAACTCTGAAGTTCCTCTATTCTAACATCACGGCTGGTTTGGTTTGCGTTGTAATATACACTATCAGCAGAATAGTCCAGACTTGTCCTTGGATTCTCAGGTGATGGTTGAGCCAAATAACCTATGCATATTAGTTTTGTACAAATAGATTGATATATTCGACAAATTAATTGGTTTAAAAAAATAAACAGATGGATTTAATGAAATTAAGCAATTATTTATTATCACAGTGTAATAAAGATATTCTTTATCCAGCATTGTAGACAATGGTTTATCGTATAAGAAGGTAAATGACATATTTATCTATGTGATTCCAAAACTTCATTACTATGTATGTTCTCAATATAATATACATTATATGGACAGCGTTTTAAGATAGAAGCAAACTGATTTACTTGAGTGGCCGAACTCTGCACTTATCTTCAAAATGAATACTAAAAAGAACTGTCTTTTGATTTAAGCACAAAAATATATGAGAGCTTAAGTAACCATTTAAACCTAATGTTTTTTCTTCCTTGTTTTCTTGACAATTCCCTTCAGATATCACTGTCAGGCTTCTTTTATCAATTGCTTCATTTTTCAAGTATCGACGTCTTCAAAGGAGAATTAAATTAGTTGTATATTTAATTGTAACCAAAAAACACAAATATATATTGATTTAGCATTAGTTAATTCGTGTTCATTAATTGTGAGTTCTTTTTAACTCTTTACAACTTACTGAACTGTGACGGAACATACACGTCATAGAAATATGAGTTACCTTTTCTACACATGCACATTTTAGCGCAGTACAAGTTTCTCTAGAGTTAAATGTAATTAATAATGACGTAATATTTTGATTAGGATATAATTTTTCTTATTTTATGAAATTTAAGCAAGCATAAAATAGAAAGGAATTGGCAATACATTGGATATTAAATGTAGTTTTGAAAGTGCGTGAAAATGCTTGCTTGCGGGGATACGGTATATTCCTGATTTTGCCTTAGAAATAGCAAATGGTATATGAGTGAAAATGAGAGACTGTGGGGAAGGGGGTTAATCTACATGTTTATCACTCTTGATTGATTGTTTGTTTGTTGGTAAATGTCCATCTAGACAATTTTTCACTCATATGGAGACGCCCCCAGTTGCTAGCTGAGAGCTGCAAAATTTGTTTTATACTCGGCACGCAGGGCCATTGAGGTTTTTTTGTTCTAGCATCTACTGGGACAAGGGACTTCGGTTTATACTCTCTCAACCAAAGGACCTGTCTCCATGTCCCACGGTGAGATTTGAACCAGCAGCGTAAGGATTAACTTCTTACTTTGCGATTCTAGAGCAGACGCTCTAACCACTGCGCCAAAAGGGCGACTTCATAACTTTCATAATTAAAAGTAGATAAACAGGATGCAACTAAGGTATTAAAAAGTGCCAATAGAATCTACAGTAAGAAACATTTAATATTTATTTAAATAACAAAAACATATATTCTGAAACAATATACCTTTTAAGTACAACTATGCAAATTACAAAAGCCGCTGAAAAAATAACAACTACAAGGATCCCTCCAATGATCGATCCAAGGCTACTTTTATTTTCCAATGCTAATTCTAAAACAATATTATAATAGTTAATATATATATAATAAATTTAGGAAAATTGTTTTTTATCATCATTCATTTGACTAATTATTTGTACAACAAATAGAACAGCGTTCATAAATACAAGAATTTTAGGAAAGATACTGATTATTTTCTTCTTTAATATTGTATGAATTGTATTTTATTTCTAGTATTTCTGTATCTCCTGCAGTACTATCACTAATTTCACGAGGAAAAAGAAACAAAAGGGTTTGGTATAAGCTATCTCGGCACATACCATCACATCTCACTCCTATCCACTCCCCCTGACATCCAGTGAGGCAGTGTCCATTAGTTTTATTACACGTACTTTCATTGCAATGTCCACAAACCTCACTGCAACTGGCTCCATAAAACCCATCTTCACACACTGCAATGCATCATTTTCCACAATATTTTTTATTGATCTTTTGCGTCAAAATCTGTTTATTCAAGTATTTGAACAACTTGCCTAGTGCAAATATCAATATGCACGATGAAATGAAAAATAACTTTCAATAAAGGAGACCCAAAATAATGTTAAACTTAACTTTTTGTGCAAGGAGCATAACGTCAATTGGTTTGAAGAGGTGGTAAAAAATCATACGGGGACAATTTTATATTTTTATTTCACAATGAGATGTGATATATTAGGGATCTCAAAATAGTTTTCAAGTTCGCGATCATTTAAATTTTTGAGCCTATATATTTTAGAACCACATACCATCGCAATGAGAACCGCTCCAAGGGATATTACATCCGTATTCACAATTCCCTGTCTCATTGTCGCAATATGTTCCAGGTGTACAATGACCGCATTTGCTTGTACAATTCTCACCGTAAAACCTATCATCACACACTAAAAAAAAAAATAATATTTCATATTTCATTTCAGTAATTGTTATCTTATTTTTTCTTTAACATTTTAGTTTAAAAAACCATAGGATATCAATTAGTGAAATGAAATATGATAATGTTTATTTTTTTTTTAGGTTTTTCATGACATGCAACATTGATTAAGAGATTCTTCATACAAAATATTCAACTAAGATTCATTTCAGTATCAGACTAAATGAAAAATAAGATAAAGTCATACCATGACAACTTGGTTCACGCCAGCCATTCTGACAACCCTCAGGGCAAATTCCTGAGATTCCGTTACATACAGTTCCATTTTTACACTTGCCACATGTGTGGGAACAGTTTTTTCCAAAATAGCCATCTTTACAAGCTACAGCAAATGTTAAATAATACATAAGTTTGCAGGAGCATGAAAAAAAAAAAAGTTGAAAAAAATAACTATGTAGTTACAGACAATCTTTTTCTAAATTGTCCATACCATTCCTAAAACGTGTTTACGTGCTGAATTTAATATCCCAATCCAAAATATAATATAAAATAATATTACTTTTGATAAGAAAAACAAAACAAACAAACGGAGATCTCAAAGCCGAATCATATGAAAAATTATTGCTATGAAATTTGGAAAAGGATAGAAGATATTTGAAAGAATACTTCTGTAGTAGTTTGATTTTAAAAATTATACAACTTTCAGTTATAGCAGAACTTTACTTAAATGATTTATTTCACGCAAGATGATTTAGATATTGTTTTTAGCAAAGAGAGGGTACTCAAATAAAACGAAATTGTGTTTTCTGGCAAAATATAAGGAAGAATAAAACTGCCTTTTAACCCTGCGATCGAGCTGTCTGAAAAACTTTAATTAAATTTTCTATTTAAAATGTTATATAGTAGTCTTATTCTCACTCACTAGTTATCGTTAAGTAATTTTTTTAAAATCTAGACTTCAACATATTCCGAACCGTTAAAGAATTTCTAACTTCAAATAAACCAGGAAGTTGTTACCAAAAATTCCAAAAATGTCAATAGTATTTACTTTTTGGTTATGTGAATTGAATAGTATTTGGTTATGATAAACATCGCATAACATAATTTTATGAATAAATTACGCATCGTGATTTATATATTTTCTCAAAGCGAGGGACATGTCAGACATTGATTGACAAAGGCAGAATAGTATTATGAAAAATTTCAACAAGCATTAAAAAAGAAAAACTTCCAAAAATCGATAGATTGTAAGACATTGCTACAACAAAGATAAATCTCCATGAACATTTTATGGTAAAACACAAATTCTATAATTGTACAAAAAATGTTAAAAAAAAAAAAAAAAAAAAAAAAAAAATGTTATCCAGGTACTTTTAGAGCCCCATAACTTACATAATAAAATGTTTATAAATCAAAGTGAAGGATTCAAACAGCCAAGCGTGTTCTACTTAAGGACAAACGCAACAGTATAAACCGAATATTTTTTTAAGTATAAATCACTTATCGTTGTTAATATAACGGTTTAGTGCGCTTATAAAAAAAGTTATTAAAAACGGCCGATGCGTCTTTCAGCATGATTTTTATGTTGTTGCAACAAAAACGGTACCATATTCTTAAGTAATTTTCTATCTCTATTCAATCATTAGAATCCCTTACTTATGCAGTAATATCTTCATCACCTGCATACGGAGTTTATATCTCTCAGTTGATTCGATACGCAAGAACATAATCTACGTATGTGCATTTTATAAAACGAGGTTAATTATTATAAACTAGTTGATAAATTGAAAATATCAGCTGTCTCGTTTAAAGTAATCATCAAGATGCAATGACCTTGTCAGCAAATACAATTTTTCACTTCAAATACTGACTGACGTTTTTATACTAATTGTAAGAAAATTATTGACACAACAAATGGTCGACGGATTTCCCTTTTTTCACAAATTGACAAGAGCACACAGCGGGTGTGACCGGTCGGCAGGAAATGCTTACTCCTCCATGACACCTGATCCCACCTCTGATGTTTTACAGGTCCGTATTTGCTTTGCTTCTATTTTGCATTGTTTGATAGAATTTTTAGCTCGAAAACTGCTTGTTATCTCTATATATTTCCTTATATATAGTGTCCCAGAATATGTTTTACCCTTTTCATGATTATGTAATACAATGCTGACAATTCAAAGTATATATGGCATTGAAATATAATGATGAAGGGTTTCAAATAATTTTATTTCTAAATGTAAGAAATTGTCTCACAAGAACATTCAGGTGGATCCACAAAGCGGTCACTACAGCCGTAGATACAAGATCCATTAAAGGCATCACACTGTCTGTTTAAACAGTTGGTGGAGCATAATTCGCAGTTTTGTCCGTATTGTTGAAACTTACATCCTAGAGGAAATAATCAAACGTCAATTCATTTTGAGTATGGAATCAAATGAGATTTTTAATTTGAATTTTGTCAATGCCCTGCTTTAAATAGTACAGTACTTACCCATCACCTTTACTTCACAGACCTCGATGGTAGCAAATGTAGGTTCATATCCTGAACAGCTGGTGTTTAAGGGAGGCTCTTTTGAATTAAATAAAGCTATCCCCCTTGTTAATTTATTTACTGTCACATTCATCACTTGTTCTGGACAATAAGATGAATCCTGAGTGAATACTTTATATCCACCAGTAGATGGAGGTATATACGATGAATTATTAAACACATATACTGAGAATCCTGTATGACGATTAACCGCTAGAATTATAAAAAAATTAAAAAGAGGCAGTGAAAATAAGTTAATAAATCTACAGGTATAAATGGAAAATAAGAATTATGCAAGGAATTGTCTTTTGCAAAAAGCATATTCGTAGTTTTTATGATCAGGTAACGTGTAAACCAAAGAAAGTTAAAAAATAAGTTAATGACTTATTATTTTTAAAGATTAAGAGAAGACAACGACAGAGCTTGGAATAACTTTATTTTCCTATTATGGATAATATATAATTATAGTGTTAATGGTGATGGTGTTTAACTGTTAGCAAAGAGGTTATTTATGAGATGTAATATGTACCTTGTTCAAAGCTATACTTATTTCATTTATCCTGATCATCTGCATTTTTCTGCAAAAACGTTATATCTATCAGTTATTTTTAAATTATTGTACTACACTGTATACTCAGATGGCCACCAAGGCCCTAAACCTTATGTTAGCACATGTAACACCATGTGGCCGCAGAATCTGCTGTTTTCTGCATGTTCCTTTTAAAAGATCAATTTTTGTAATTTGGTACCTCTGAAATAACCTAAGGTAATTTTTTTCAGGTCTCATGATCATTAACTAAGTATAGACAAATGATTTTAAAAAATCCTATTCGAAAAATAGAAATAACAATTATATAGTTAAAATTAGATTTGGGGGCGTTTTATGTTGATGTGACTTATAGTAATATAAGTAGTGATACTTATTTTTAAAGTACGTACTAGATTTTCTGAAATATATTAGCAAATATGCTACGTTCGAAAACTGTCTTAGAGGAAACTTCCACCATGCCGTCTTATAATGCAAAGCTGTTGTGAAACTGCATGTGGCTTCTCCAGAATCCTTTTCGAGGTGTCCATCAACGGCTTTTGATGCTGGCCATCGATTGTTGGTAAATGGATTACTATGCGACGGTACACCTTTAAAATCCACATTTTGTGCAAGATTTTCTAAAGAAAAAATAGGAATTAAAAAACTCGTTAATTATTAACATTCTCTCGTTAAAAAGACAAAAAATGTCCCATTCAGTATTTTTTTTTTATAGTAATCGGTATATACGTCCGTCCGTCTGTACATCTAGCTGTCTGTACGTTCATCAGTCCGTCCTTCTGTCTGTCTGTTACGCTTTGGGGTACATATCTCTTCTCCGTAACTCCTCTTTACCACTCAGTGAAATTTAATGAAACTTTCACAGAATCTTTATTACATATTGCATTTGTGCAGCTCTTATTTTACTTTTTGATCCGACACATGTTTAAGAATTCCATTAGCAAAACATGGACACTGCCATTTTATTCATCTGGGAGGCGGGGGTATTATCTAGTGAGCTAACAGCTCGCATTACCTCTACTTTTTATTATGGATCGATTTCAATTCTAAAACTTAAAATAGAAGCATGATTTATTGACTAAGCCATTATTTATATGCATTTAAAGTTTTGATATGAGCAAACTATAATGGGTAAGAACGTATATTCCACTGTAAATTTTGTCCTTGCTGCATTTATTTACAAATTTCAAGACGAAACTTTAAGCAGTAAAAGCATTATGCGTAGATTCCAACGAACGTTAAAGAAAAGTTTTTCCCATTTATAGTAAACAAAAAAAAAATGTCTCTCTAAGAAACTATACATGTAGGATCGTCATTCATAGAATCCATAGCCTGTAGCTAAAGATTAATTAATCCATAAGGATTTTATTTAAAAATGTTTTCGCCACGACGGGTTGATATAGCAAGAAGATAAATGATAAATTATTATTTTTGTGAAACCAAAATATGATACGTGTATGCTTATATTTGATTTAAATTACATATGTTTAATGACCTCCATCTATTGTATACATCACCCTCGAAAAATGTGGATCAAGTGAATTAAATAAAATTCAATTAATAACTCTTATACAGTTATTTTATCTAATCTGATCCAATTTGTCAAATACCGGTACATGTAGAGTCCACCACTAGTAACAATGTTTGATCATTAATCTGCTTACACATTTCTTAGACATAGCACCGTGTAATGTGGAAATATAGCAAGTCAGATTATGATTGTATACAGGTCTTTGTGAATGATTAAACATTTAATCATTATTTCTCTCCAATTACTGTATTAAAGCTGAACACGATTCGTAAAAGAAATGTGTCCGTCATTGTTGTTCCCGAGTCTTGCTACTCTGCAGACCCCTATAAATAGGGCAGGACTTAGTCACTGTTTAGTGTAATCAGTCGACATCGGTGTAGACGGACGTATGCTATTCAGCACTTGGTATCGAGAAAAATAATGTAATACTTCGTCTAATACAAGGAAGTAGGATACCAAATGAATTTACAATGATAGTTATACAGGTCGTGGAGTATACAAACAACACAGATAAACGTAAATGCAATAAAATATAAACAAAGGTAATGCAAGATAACCAGCACGAACACGGGTAACCATTCCACGCTGATACCCGTGAAAATAAAGCAGTCAGGTGACACAAATGCGACGAGTATACCCTACACAGGGAACTTAGCCACATATAATCCACATATGAGACTCATATGATTGGTTTCATGTGAGAATCATAAAAAAGGGCATCATATGTGAATCATATGAAGCAAATCATATGATTTACATATGACTCATATATGTGAATCATATGAAAATAACTACATATGATTAGCATATGAATGATTTAAGTGTGTTTCAAGCCATTTACATATGAGAATCATATGAAAAAGGCATCATATATAAATCATATGAAACACTTATGTGTGTATTTCAAGCCATTTACATATATGAATCATATGAAAAAGGCATCATATATAAATCATATGAAACACTTATGTGTGTTTCAAGCCATTTACATATGAGAATCTCATATGACCACTGCCAAAATATACATATAATTCTCATATGTAGGACCTTTGATATGAAAATCATATGAATATTACTTCATATGATTAACATATGTATGATCATATGATTCTCGTATGATTTGCCACATATGATTCTGATATGATTGTATATACACATGATCCACAAATGATCATCATATGAAAGGCAATGCATATGTGGATCATATGTGGCTAAATTGCCAATGTAGTATTGATGTATCGTTAAAAATGATATCGAAAATGGCGTATGCTTATTTACGAGTTCAGCTTTAATTTTGCTTTTATCGAACAACATAAAGCAGATATACATACATCTGGATGCTGGTCTGAGTTTTATCGATATTTACTCATATATAAATATATATATATATATATATATATATATATATATATATATCATTATGAATTATGTCCTAACAATAGTATGCTTTTCCAATCATGATTACAAAAATAAAAATTACAATTCAGGAGACATTAAAAGGGAAAATTACAAATGTTGCCCTGTTACAAGCATGGTTGGCTTTGAATTAGTACAATAAGTAAGTGGATGAATAGTTTTATTGAGGGAAAAGGAGACTGTGAAAGATAATATTCGATCTGGGTGCATGATGAACGTAAGTACCGAGATAAACGTGTCTAAGATTAAATAGTATGTGATGAAAGATCGAGGAGTTACGACTAGGGAAATCTTAGCATGCATTATACATTTATTGCATGATAGTGAGGGAGATATGAAGATTTCTTCATCCATGAAAAATCATATTCCCCGAGGGCAACGCCCGAGGGGAATATGATTTTTCATGGATGAAGAAATCTTCATATCTCCCGAACATTCATGCAATAAATTGTTTATTATACCGAATCAACAATAAACTTCAATACTCATATGTTTTTGTTTCTTTTTTAAGAGTGACAGTAAAAAATTAATTTATCTTACAATGATATAAAATGGAGATTCAAGATAATTATAATTACAAAAAAAGTTTTAATATTTATTGTATAGTATTTTCATTCATATAACAACTAAATAACAAAAATAAACATGAGTAATAAGTTCTGTCATATTATCACAGATATTGTAGCAATAACAAATCATGAATAACAAGTAACACAAGTTTAACAATGTCATAAAAAATAAATATAAATAACAAATAACAAGATATTTATCTTTAAGAAAAAAAATGTAAAGCAAATATTCTCAAATTTAACATGTTGAAGATAAATAAATAACAAAGATACACTGTATTTAACTCAAGTTATAAATCTGTAAACATGGAAAATCAAATAACTTCTAACTGAGCCCTAACAGTAACACTTTTCACAATGCATTTATTTTTGAAAATTAATGTTAATTGTGACGTTGCATCTGTCTGAAAAAGTTGGCCTAAAATTAAGAAATCCTCCGGAGGAATTAGAAACATCTACTTGGTTCTGTGTGTTCATGTTGTTTTGACTGATTTCACTTAGGATGTTCTGGATATCTTTCGAATGGGTCACATTAACAGGCTCCAACTCAAAGTCATCTTTGAAAATATCTGAGAGGTCTCCTAAATCTTGCAGTTGTGGAGTTTCTGAAACCATTTGGTGGCCCAAGGCAGAACTTAGTGTGTCAGAGATTTCTCTTTTCTTCTTATCACTTACAAAGTGAGAATAAGACTTTAGTGAAGCTTCGGACTTGTGGCCGGATACCTTCATGATGTGGCGCCCGCTTATGCCACCGATATCCATCACTGTTATGCTTGTAGCGCGAACTGAATGATTTCTGTATTCCCGAGAAAGTTTTCCTACCTTGGAAATTTCCATCATAAATTGCGAGAGAGTATTTTTTCCCACAGGAGAATTCATGTACCACACATAATCGTCCTGGTTAAAGGTATCCCTTGGTCTTTGCCACAGGTCATTTCTGTCTGGACTAAGTTTCTCAATATATTTCTTAAAGGACACCACAGGGCAGTTGCTGTTTCCTGTGAAATAAAATTGATTTTTCAAAAAACAAAAACAAAACAATTTTCATTTTTACGTAAAACAATATTTGACATGGAATATTAATTCGATATTTGGCACAGTAATATCTGTGTACTATACCTGGTATTTCATACATTCTTCCCTCTGTGACACTCCCCTGGGTGTCGGCCCGATGATTTTTGTCCAGTTCATCAATGTGTTGGTAAACAAACTGTCTCCCGGTGTCATCCTTCATAATTTTGAAAGTATCTTTTGTCATAAAACGAATGTTCTCACGCCCTCTTCTGCAAAGAAATAAGGTAATCTCGAACCATACTTTCTTTTGTAGTCCGTAGGGTGTAGTCGTGTCAAAAACGTGGGTACTTCCGCTGTACAATTGTCTCAGATCATTTTCTGAAATGGGAGGATGGTGTTCAATGTTTCCAAGACCCCTCCTTTTCAGGTCCGTCGCTACGGCTTTAAAAACTTCATTGCTCCCACAGAATTCTGGGTCAGAAACTATGTCACAGCCCCGTTTATCTTTCATGTAACGCTTAATCCCATACCTTATGTTTTGTAATGCTGTCTTTTTGAATCTTTCTCCATTTGTTTTTCTGGCTCCAACGTAAAACTTTTTCAAAACATCATCTAACCATAATACTTCTTTCGGACAACTTTCAATTTCGATTTCCAGTGCCGTTGCTGCTATAAAATCTCTAAGGCATTTAATCGACAACAGTGTTGACTTTTTTGTATTCTCCGAATCTTTCAAAGACAATAAATCGCTGATTTCATCCCCTGTCGGTAAGTGGAATCTCTCACTTTCAGCCATTTTGTGACGTCTGCTTACTAGGGGGTTTTCGTTCAACGAACGATAACTCTTACGGTAAAACGCACGAGGCCTCCGAAGGGGTGGAATATGATGAAAAGCGTGCAAACGACGGGAAATATGAAGTTTTACGGCCCGCTCACGTGATGATCTAGAACCAATCAGATAACGCGTTGTGTAGAATATTCATAATGAGGTATAATAATATATATTAGGGAACATTCAAGAGATTTTAACAAGTAAGCTTAAAATAAATTCTTAAATAAGAATTTATTATTATTATTATTATTATTATTATTTACAAAGATATATTCACATGATATTCACATGAAAATATATTTATATAATTTTCATTACATTTTCACATAATTTTCAAATAAAAAGATATTCACATGAATATCACATAAGCCACTTGTCCCTGTGTACGTATGAAAAAAGAAAATCCCGTCATGAAAAGATGTGATGAAACTTGTATACATTTCTATGAACCAGAAAGTAAGCAACAACGTTCAATTTGGAAACATCCTTCCTCGCCATTACCATTGAAAGCACGCGTAACCAAGACAGCAGGATGGATATGCTTATTGTTTTCTTTGACACCAACGGTATTATTCTTACATTGAACCACATAAAACGTCAGTTACTGGACACTACTATGCGAGTGTATTCAAATCTGATTTGATGTGAGAAAAAAAAAGAGAAAGCGCCCAGGTCTGATGGGAGCTTGTTTCATTCTGCACCAGGATAATGCACCTGCCACAAAACTCGATGGACAACATGGAAACACTAGGCATAGAAAACCTTACTCTATCCCTTAACAGCATATATTTAGCAATTTCAGACTTCTGACACTTTCCAATTTTCAAAGATAACCGACAGGGAGAGAAAAATGAGTCCTGGGAAGATCTTGGTTCGTCTGTGTACAACTTGTTCACCCCTACCAATATTTTTGTGATTTAAATTCAATCCACGTGGTGTAGGTTGACCCATTCAAAAGTTACAGGGTAGAACCAGTTTTATAGATAAGATTGGCTATGGACAGGAAAATACTATTGCCTGTTTCTCCAGAAAACAGGCCCTGTAAAAATATGCTTCCATATCTTTCTGAAGAACTTTCATGTTTCGGTACACTGAAGGTAAAGGAAGAAGACAAAACAATATACTTTATCTTTGCCTAAAATTTATGATAATTTACGGCAAAAATGTGAACTCCCTAGGGACAAATTCCCCAAAGTAGCCAGATACCAAGGTAGAAAAACATGTGTTTTAAAATATCATTTACTTTAAAAAACTTTTAGATCCCTTATATGGCTATTTTATCAATGCGCACGGCAGATCTTACCAGACAACAACTGACTTATATTGTTGAATGAATAGCAACGTTTACGCTTACTATACATGTTTATATTTTACATCGATGACTGATTGTATATTGTTTAACGTCCCTCCTGAGAATTTTATTTTACCTCGAACACGTGGTTCAGGTCAAGCTAATATCGATTTTAAATGGGCCGCAAATATGATCATATGAAGATTAGAAACTATATGAAAGATACAAAGTATGTATAATAAAAAAACTTGTCAAGTTCAAAACACCAGGCCTAGGGGCCATAAAACTTAGATGATCTCACTTTTGTTCTCAGTCTCATTTCTACCAAAGCAATGTATAGTGGAAAAGTGATACTGGGATCAAAAGTGAGCTTGTCTTAGTTTTATGGCCCCCAGGCCAGAGCTTTAAGGATACAGAAACCGAGCAGCATCTCCTGAGCATTTAAGCGGACAATACCCGTGATGACACGTGTTTTTTGGCCGGGTAGTCCACCTGACCATTTTATTCACCGATAGTACGAAACAAGGTATCAATACAGACGCAAATGACCCTGTAGTATGACTTAGAAAAACCGAGAACTTTGCGTTTATTCAATAAATGAATTGCTTGTCATTGTTAGCATGGAAATAAGAGGACATAAATTAAGAAACAACTGAAACTGCTTTACGAAATGAATGGAAAAATGTTCTTTGTGTTTTCCCATTGCCATTATATTTGAGTTTTTTTAGGCGTAAAATTCATTCATCTGATTTGTCTGTTAAAACCATGGTTGTGTCTCATTTGCTAAGCTGACGCCAAAAATATAGTCCCAATGGATGCAGAAATATAATATCATAGATAATATTAGCATCTATTTGAAATATAAAATAGATGCATTTATTTTATGAGAAAAGAAATCGGGTTTGATGTATGATATGCAGACTTCAAAATTAACATCAAGTTTGGGCTTTCTGTTATGCCGGGGTTGCTGAACAGGAAAGAGGTCACAGATTAATCAAGAGTTTAGATTGGTAAAAATACCCCGGATTGGCTTTTAAGAAATGTTAATTGCTGAAGATATTGCAATTTTATATACATACGATACAATTTTTATATCACAGAAAAATATTTTGATGTTATAACGAACGACGTTTTTGGATTGTCGTCTGCTGTGCAAACACATGGTGTTGTGTGGAAATAGCAGGCTCATGGATTGTATGAAAACTACTAATTCTGTAGTCCATAATTTTATGACGGTGAAACCATTGGGCGTGCACAGTTATTGAACATTTCTTACTCGGTAGTTTTAATAACTTAACGTGTAGATCTGCATTTGACCATACAAGTCCAATAGTTTACGTTTACTGACTATGCTAGGTAAGTGCAGTATATGCTTATACATTTTAAATAAATAAGTAAAAAAAAAATTGTATTACTCGCAATGCGTCAGGATCGAAATTTGAACCTTGGATTTTTCACAAAAACGGAAGTACCCGAGCTATGAAGTGAATAAATTATGACGTCACATACAAAGCTATGTTTACTACAGGAACAGTAGTTTGGTGTGATATTTAAATTGTAATTTTTTTTCAAGTAATGCATTGCTGTTATGCCTAAGACACCATCATGCTATGCATCCAAAAGGATGTTAAGAATTTTCACATCATGACACGAATAATAAAAAAAGTTCTTTGAACAGTTTAAAGTTTTTCACATGGTTCATAAAAAATTCCTTTGAATAATATGCCGATTTAAATCCGAATTTCCTTTATTTGTGTATGTCTCTAAGCTCGCTGTGCTCTCTATTAAGAATATTAAAAGAGAGTTATGATAAATTGTTATGATAAGTTATGTACAGGTATAAATTCCTGATATATCTAGCTCATTTCAGAGTTATTTGAAAGTCACTAATGCAGTTTTAATAGGTAAGAAAAATCATTTGTTTGTTAACTTGTCAAGATTATATATTGCATGAGAAATGCCCGAAAAAGAGGTGTAATACAACATCAAGGTTGTAACTGCTAATAAAGAGAGCAATCCTAGGTCCGTAAGTCCTTCTCGACCTGTGTCCAGTCAGATGACAGCTAGTGAGGAGGCTTCAACCAATATTAAATATTTATGTTCATGCAAGCCCCATTGCTATTGCAACCAAAATCTTTAGTGGGGCAAGTATCAATCAGGAAATGTTTTGACTTCAGCTATAGGGGCTTCTGTAGCAGACAGATATGTGGGTATGGTATATTTGCATAAAAATGTATCAATGGGCACCCCATATCATCATGTTTCTTACAACAAGTATCAAAATATTTAAGCATTACCCAGATCAAAGTACAGCCCAGTTTATAAAGGAGGGATATATTTTTAAGACTACACCTCCCACTAAATCTTGGCATGTTACCAGTTTGTACAATTCCTAAATCCATGCAGGTATAGAGGATGATTGATCATTTCTCATACCCTGAATCAATAGCATATTAAAGGATTTCATTGATCTAGAGCTGTATACAGTAAAAATTTTTGTCATTTGACAACCTAGTAGACAATATTTCTGTGTTAGGAAAAGGGGCTCTTTTATTTTAACTTAGATTAATTAATACTTCAAAATACTGGTGATTTTGATCTGTTAGGGTTCTCAATAAATGGGTTTTACTACATAGAAAAATGTTACCAAAGGGCTCTGCAATGAGATGTACAATATGGGAGACATTTACAACAATTTTTCATTGGTTAACAAAATAAAAAACTGAATTAACACACTTCAGATTACTATTTAGATGATGACTTTATTTTACTGGGAAAAGGGAAACAGAATGCATTATACGGCTTATTGTAAAATGAAAAATTGTCGGACCACTGAGTGATATTTGTGCCTCCTTAGCTAAAGATAAAACTGCAGGCCATACAAGAATCACATATCAAGAATTTAAAATATCCATAGCTAAATAATTGTCTTGCAAGTTTCACAGCCAAAAATTACTATGAGTTACAATCCGTAATAGAATTGCTCAATTTCTGTAGTAAGGCAATTAGATCAAGCATGGCAATAGGGGAATTTTAGACCTTATCACTTCATTTGAATTTCAACAGGCATGAATAGTGACTGGGAGATGTGGTTACAGTTCTTACAAATTTCAATGGTATACATGTATAACAATTCAATACACATTGATATCATTGCAGTGGTAAGTTTTATTGTCAAACTTATCAATTAAGAAGGATTATGGATTTATTAACTTTGTGTGATAAAATTATGATTTACAATGCCATTTTAAAGGTTAGCAGATACCAGGTGTTTTCAATAGCAGGTGCAAGTTCTCATTAACTGTAGAGGCATTTCAGGGACCTGGCACCAGGGACAAAAGAGACACCACATAGCTTACCAAGGAATTTGTGAGAATGATCATGGGCTTAAAGTGGAAAGATTCTGGGGGTATCTTTGTCCACAAGCACAAAAGTGTTGTACTATCATTGCAAAAGTTTCATTACTTCTTTAATTAGGAACAAATGTGGTCACCAATTTTAAGTCACATAGTGCAGTAAGTTACATTCTAGTCATCTTATGCTCTTCATATTCATCAGATAGGTCATACAATGTATGTTGCTGCCATCAGCATGCCTGCCTACCCTTCCGCTTTTGGCGTAATTCTTCCGCTTTTTACCACAAAATTACGCTATTACGCCACTTATTTTAATATTACGCTTTTGACATTTTAATCAAAATTCCATTATGAACGTCTAAATTTAGACGTAAAGTACGACAGGTTGAAATGAAACGAGGAATTCTTATGAAAGTAATTCAAAGAGGACCAGTTCGATAATGTACGTAATATACCCAGTAGTTACATGTAAATTGGTATGGCGAAGATTCGAATGAATCTAAGGCACTACTTACGTTAACTATTAAACGATATTACAAAACGTACAGCCATTTCTATGCTTAATTAAGTGTATTTTAACATAGCTGAGAGCAAGATAGAGAAGTGTTAAAAAATAAAAAAAAAAATATTTATTATAATGTACGATTTGTTTTAACATTGAAACGCAAGCCTTCAATTAAGTGATTTGATACAAATAGATCAAATGCTCCAGTAAGGGTGAACGGTTGAATTGTGTTTGATATAGGATGCTGGAATTTTACAACACTTTTTGCAAACAAATGATTCGAAAAAATAAGAAAAGTTTATACCAGCTTTGTTTAGTTACGTACAATTTCAGTAGATCCGAGAAAAAAGTATTAAAATATAAAAAAAAAAAAGAAAACATGCTTAATTATGCTTTTGCCTCTGAAATTCCACCCAAAATGTTCTGAAATTACACCCTTGCAATGAAAAGGGTAGGCAGGTCTGCTTCAGTTTTCAGTGTAAGTTAAGAAAATCTTCAGAATAAGTCGCTTTGCTTTTACACCCAGAAATGATGATCATTGCAGTTATAATTCAGATTGCAGACACCAAATCGTACTCTTAGTCTCTTACAGTATTAACTGTGGAGGTAATGATCCAGATAGGATCGGGGGTCAAAACTCAGTATATGCTAAAACAAGAAATATAAATGACAAAATCCTAAGTACATGTACAAAATTTCCCAAATTCAAATTTGTATAGTCACAGGCCCTTTTTGTCTAGAATGGAGGTATGTTCAATTTAGTCAAGCAATGCCAATGGAATGATCCTGTGTTTGCTTTAATAGAGATGTTGCTAAACATGACCTTAGTTTGTGTTTTTGCCAGAAATTATACAGGATATATCCTCCGTTTGGTTCCGAGATGATGTTCACCTGGAGGGGAGGGGGGTTAACTTTCAGAAAAAAAGTTAGAATCAGTCCATCTGGAAGGAAATAAGTAGGAAAGTTCAAGTATTGTTGTGGGTCAGTTGACTTGGTGCTCCCTAGTGGGGTGACTGCAAACGTTTACTCGTTTGCAGCCATTTGGCGTATGCGCACATTAAAGTCAACTGATATGTTAACTAAGTACTATTAATGGGAAATAATTGCTGACTAATGGTTCACATGATCGAGTGACAATGTTGTGCTGATGCGAACTGCATTGCTGTGTGACTGGGTTTGATAAATTTGCGAAAAACTGCATTTTGTATTAAATAATTATTGCAGATTGTGTATGTAAACAGGGACCCATATACTTAGTATTTAGGTTCCTGATGTAAATTAGTAAAGATTAACTAAGGGCGTGCTTGATTGGTAGCTGGAATTTTCGGAATTGGCGGGATTACAATCAAGTTCGCCGGAATTCAATTCCGGCGCAGTTCTATCAATTCCATGTTGAGAGGTGGTGTGAAAGGAATTAAAGATGATGACTACTGTGTACATTTGTCAAGAGTGCCGATTAAAACATGTATGAAGTTTTTCCCTGTACTTGGACCCTAATACAGCCTTATAAACCTATTTGCAAATTAAAAATTTAATATCATTCTCATAATATTATTCAAATCATGTTAATTTTAGGTTCACCTAAGAGCTGCACACAGCATGATATATATTTCTGATAAACTGATTCCAGTTTTACTTGATTGGTAGAATTTTTGGAACTCTCGGAATTGAAATCTGACTTTACAATCAACCCAGCAGGCATTTCAACGTTGATTCAACGTTGAATCAACGTTGAATTTTGGTTGCATATGAAAGTTGAGGCAACGTTGAGACATAACGTTGTTTCAACGTCAATTTTCAACTTTCAATAAACGTTGAAAATGGGTTGAATTTTTGGTTGATTTATGGTTGATTTTTGGTTGCAAATGAAAGTTGAGGCAACGTTGAAGCTTCAACGTTGTTTCAACGTCAAATATCAACATTGAACAAAAGTAAACATTGTTTGAAATTAGGTTGAGATTTGGTTGAAATTTTTCAGATGTACAAACGTTGATATTTGGTTGAAATCACGTTGAATTCATATTACATTTTGCTTTATAAACAAATACATTTGAAATTCTAATAAAAATTTTTATTCAAGTTGCGTAATATTTATATAAGTTGTTATCAAGTATTATGATTGTGAGAGAATTAATTTTACATGTATTTTTAAGACAAACACAAATTCGGATTCAATCACTGAATCTCAAAAATCACTGCTTGACAAAATTTATATTCCGTGGGAAAAGTGGGTCACAATATCACATCCAGGTCCTTCAAAGTACGCGTATGCCTTACACCTCTAAGTTCCACAAAGTGGCGGATCCATTGATTTGTTAAGTCCCACGAATGAAAGAATCCACCCTCTATAGCAAAAGCCTATTGATAAAAGAAATAAAGATGTTAAAGTCATTTGTTCTATAAAATGTACGTACACATGTAACACGTTATATCAAATGATAAAAATAAATATACATGAATGATTTAAAAAATCAGACAAAGGAATATATTCCGGTACTTGGATTTAATTAACTTGATTAAAAGAAATCATTTTGACTTTATATAAAATTCGTATGAGTATGCTTATAAATAATTATTACAAAAGAAAAATGTTATAGACATACATATACATAGTGTACTTACAAAATGTTGCATTCCTTTGTATAATTTTCACAGGAGAAGAATCTGATGCAATCAAGGCTGACTATACAATCAATTCCCTGCATAACTGGTTGATTGAACCTTTACGGCGAACTACAATTAGTTTAATTGTATAATATATTAGTATACTAGCTTATATTTCATAACCAAATGAATATCAACAAAACACATAACACGAACCAGGGATGTGTATTTCACGCAGATTTCAAATATTCTTATAAAACAAGAATTTAAATGATGAACAGATACTAAAAAACTGAATTTCTTAAATTCATGAACAGGAAATAATACTTACTGAGCAGAATTTGATATTCCAGCCTTAATCCTTGTGTATATAGCTTAAAAAACACATGAAATATGAACAGCAAAGAAACGCGCACTACTTGTCCATCAGTTGAATTCAAATTTTGACCTAGATAAGCTGCAAACAGCTATACTCTGCCCAGCAAGAAAATTGCATAACAAGGTTATCCTGACACTGAAACTGACCAACTAAGCGAGAGGCACTCCTTATCTGATATCTCGAAGGTTTTTGGGGAGTGGATCTTAAGTAATGCAACTTGACCGGGGTTAATTGTCAGTGTGAAAATTCTTATGTGTTTATTTGATTTTTTTTTATTTTTTGTGAAAAGAAAGATTATAGAATTAATACACACAGAAAACACAATCTAATAAAATAAGCTTTAAGACTTCTTAGATTCGCTCTGTATACGTATAATCTGTGCAAGAGTATACGGCACGGATCCATATGAGTCTTACTTTAAGAACATTAATTCTGAATAATTATTTTTATTAATTCTATAGTAACATGGAATAACAGTGAGATGTTGGATAAAGATGTTAAATTATTTATAAATAGCTTATATTTGACATATTTTATAAATATATGTCCAAAAAAAATATAGCATTCACAATTTATTGAAAAAAGACACTTTTTTTGAAACATAATTATAATGAAGTGTTAAATGTATATGCCATGCTTCATCATGTGTTCATATAAACTCATATTTAAAATTTTATAATGGTACTAGCTGTTGGCACAACTCTTTAGAGAAAATCAATTTATAATGCATGCGTTTCATTTATTAAGAATAATTATTATATATATAAAATTTTCTAACAATGCATACAGCTTTGTGTATACTGCAAAAAATCGCATGTATTAGAACTAAATTAGACACCTTTATATTTTGAACTTAAAAACTAATGTGCTCAATATTCCTTACCCCTTAATTGTTTCAACGTTAAATTTTCCTAACTTTCCTAAAGTTGAAAATATGTTGCATCTTGCATGTTGTTTCAACGTTGAAATCAAGTCAGTCAACTTTGCATTTTTAAACCTTTTTTAACTCTACAATATCAGAAAATACTCAACGTTGAAAAAATGTTGAATCTTCAACGTTATTTCAACGTTGAAATATCGATAAACATTCAACGTTGAAAATATGTTGCAGCCTCAACGTTGTTTCAACGTTGAAATATCGACGATCATTCAACGTTGAAAATATGGTGCAGCTTCAATGTTGTTTCAACGTTGAAATATCGACGAACATTCAACGTTGAAAATATGTTGCAGCCTCAACGTTGTTTCAACGTTGAAATATCGACGAACATTCAACGTTGAAAATATGTTGCAGCTTCAACGTTGTTTCAACGTTGAAAAAAGGTTGAGGATTCAACGTTGAAAAAAGGTTGAGGATTCAACGTTGAAACCTCAACGTTGAAACAACGTTGAAATATAGTTGATCAACGTTGCAACCTATATTCCACCTCCTTTCAACGTTGAAACAACGTTGCGTGCCTGCTGGGAAGCACACCCTAAATAACCGTCCGCGGATTACCCGGGGTGGTCATTTTCTTTATATTTGCTGAATTTGATTGATGATTGATTGATTTGTTGTTGATGCTGAAATGGGTCCGCCCATGTTGTGTTGATTTGTGCGGCGACCCACGAATAATGCCACGACAATACTCTCCACATACAAATAAATTATTATTAACTTTCGATGGTGTTGAATTTTCTCTTTATATAAAAATATACATGTATTATATAGTTGAATGAATTCAATTAAATGAAATAGAAGTAAATTTGTACAGATATTATAGGGCGGTAAAAATAGATACACAAAATAACATCTCTGTTTACCAAGTTTCCACGTGCTAGTCACTTGCTAGCCACATTTCCGTGAATAATTTACCCTATCTCGCTGTAGTATCGCTGACTCTCGCCAGAGCTACTGCCAAAGCTACTATTAACTTCTAGGGTTTTATAATTTGCAGAACACCGAAAAATCAGAAGATCCGAATACATAAGTAGGGTGTGGTGCTTTTAGTAATGTAAAGTGATGACTTGGATCACGTGTTTCGGGCATGGACAAATCGATGGGAAAAGTGCATAGAAGCTAGATGGGCCCTACTTTGACATGGGATAAAATTGAAATCTCACTATGAAAAATACCGGCATTAAAACGTTATTCAATTAGTTCGCAACCTTTTTGATCACCCCTCTTATGGTAAAACATTTAAAAGATAGATTTGTAAGTGAATGTATTTCTCTTATTCATACGTTAAAAAAATCATACAAAAAATACTGTATATATGAGATTTGTGTGAGTGTGATAAACAGATAACCCAAATGTGATAAACGAAAAACAAATTATCGATATTTGTTATCTTTTATAAGAATGATATAAACGTTGATTCAGTTGGTATTGGTAAGTACAAAAAATCTTTGTTCACAAGTGTTGACCAAAAAAAGGATTTTTTTTTTACGTTACCTAAAATAACGGGTTCATATAATTACAAAACGGACAATATTCAAGATGAATAACTGACAATTGTTACGAACAATAAAATGTAGTCATGGCTGAGGGTATGAGGGAGAGGGTGTTTGTATGTGTTGTTGAGCTTCATTATGTATAACACATACATTTCTACAATTACAAAAATGTATATGCAACAAATATTCATCTTAATTGTTGTACAAAACACGAATAATGACCAAGAATAAAAATATTAATAGGTTAAAATCAAAAAAGGGTTAGATTTCACATCATAATTTTAAACAAATCATTTGTATCTTATTGCACAGTGTCAGTAACTACAATATATATAAATTGCATGATAGTGAGGGAGACATGAAGATTTCTTCGCCCATGAAAAATCATATTCCCCGAGGGCAACACCCGCCCTCGGGGAATGTGATTTTTCATTGGCGAAGAAATCTTCATGTCTCCGGAACATTCATGCAATAATTATTTTATTATACCGAATCAAGCACAGTGCAGAAAATATAAAGAGAGTCCAATAAATAAGTAAACATTTGATGATAACAGTATGAAATACCAATAGGTGTAAGTCACACCACTAGAGTTTCATAAAAAAAACCTTCGTGACAAGTCATTCTGATTGACACACTGCAGTGTAGTAACATTCATTCCCCACTCATGGAAACACTTTTCTAACTATTTATATTTTAAGATATTATATCGACATAATTCATCAAAGATTTAAGGGAAGGTTTGCGTCTCCCTCCAATTCATATTTTATAAAATCTGCACACATGCTATATATCAATTTATTCAGGGAGATTAGCTTCATCATTTCATATGATTTTCAAAGAGATTGCCCGTCCCATTTTTTGAATAAAAGACGCCAAATTTAACGTATTTCATAGTAGTTCAATATTTGTGCTTGGTACATTTTATCTCACTGGATTCCATTAGCTAAGGAAACTAGGAAAACTGACCGGAGCACACGGCGGCAGTGACCGGCCAACAGGGTATGCTCACTCCTCCATGGCACGTGATCCCATCTCTAATGTTTCGGAGGTCCTTGTTTGCTCTCCTCCTATTTTGTATTGTCTTATTGACTTTTATATCGAATACTGTTCGTTATCTCCATAACATTCCTGGCATACTACAAATGAATACTTCGGGTCTACTGTAAACATTTTCTGGAAATGAGTTATCGTTTTTTACATCGAAACATAGTGACAGTTGTAGTGTATATACTCAGTGATTCGAAAGATAATTACAAAGCCTGAAATATTGATATGAAGTACACTCTCTTACAAAGAAATATATTTTCTAAGCAAATTCCTTAAATATTGCGATTAATTACTTCAATAGAATTATAATGACATGAAAAAATGCATTAACTTATCTTTTTCAATTCGAAAGACCTAAATTCTTTCCTTGTTCTGAATAATTTTGAGAAATGGCTTTGACGATAAAAATGTAATGAATAAATTACCTAGAGAAACCACTGCATGAAGCAAGGTCACTCCTGCACAGATTACATGGGGTAGAACATGCATGACACCCTACACTGTGTGCGGACTATTTTACTAGTTAAAAAGTAACCAATTTTATTTTACCCCTTCATATTTATTTCCTGCTTGACATCTCGTTCATTCTTCCCTATAGTAGTTATACTATATACAATCTAGACATTATGAAAGGTTGGCTTTTAAAACAAAAAATACAAGGAAGTTTGAGTGGAAAATATAATCTAAAAAATCATCATTGCTTTATGTCAGTGAAACATTTCAGTTAAAGTCATACACACATTTTTGTCTTGCAAGGATAACCCAAATTTCAATTTAAAAAAAAATTATTTTTTTTACAAACATATGTCTTGTATTTTCGGAGTTCTGTTTGTTCTAACAGAATTTGCATTTTGTTTGATTTGATTTTTAGTAATCCGGTTCAAGTTGAAATATTTACATTCGCTGTGTTTTTCTACAATGCCAACTGATAAATTGATTTGAAAGTCATTTTTGTGTATACTTAGGCGTAGAAATATAAACAGAGAAATGTGCGTTAACGTGAGTTCATATGAGGCTGCAGCGACGTTAGTAAAAATGCAGCGATATAGGGCAGCGAGAAATTTAAATCTTGAGTATATTTAAGTTGCTTCCAAACATGTAAAATGTAAATATAAGGAATGTTTATCAGTTTAGTGTGAATTTTTTGGTGTATGAATCACACAGAATTGCATGTAGGCATATTTTTCATGAAGCGCGATAGCGCGCTTCATGAAATATGCATACGTGACAAGTCTGTGTGATTCACACACCAATAAGTCACGCAAAACTTTAAAACATTCCTTAAATATCTGTGACTTTTACAAAATTGTGAGTATATTTATTTCATAAAGCTCATGAATCAACCACAGTAATGTCACATATGAATATAAAGAATATTTCCTTATGGTACATGTCAATACCAAAACAGGTCGAGATCTGTCAAGCATATTATATGCGTTTGCGTACACAAGATTAAATGAGGCACTTTGATGCTAGACCTGTAACAAAAACACGGTGGGTTTATATAATCATTTTTGCTTAATAATTATACAGCGTACTAAAGAAGCTTGCACAGTATTCAAGTTCAATATAACAATTTGAAATTATATGATAAATAAATTTTCCGTTTGAAATATCGCAAGAAAAAAAATGAATGAAGTGTAAATTTAACCTACATGTTTATTCAGTACTTTAAAGTACTTTCCACAAACAAAAAATGGATGCACGGGTTTATATATATTTTTTGACCGATTTTGATTTGAAGTGACATAAATAATAAATCCCTGAATTATAAAGAAATCGTAGGTTTTCCTTGGTGCTTATATTTGAGATTTTTTTTTGCCTTCTATATAATTCCATACAAAATTTTGCACAACTTTTTAACCTTATGACAAAATCTTATATACATGTAATTCTCCCACTCGGTAAACATCATTCAGGTTAGCAATTTAAATGTAAGTCTATGAGAAATAATGCTAATTTCTAAATCAAAAAGTTTGTTATTTATCCTTCAATACAATCTACTCAAGAATGACATTTATTTAAATAGAGATTACTTCCTTGTTATTTGTTATGAAGTTTTGAAAGAAGATTCAACAAACCTAAATTTCATATATAGAATTTTCAGCTCAACCGTTTTGTTTATGTGGACTATTTCTTGTGACCTATTCAGACCTAAATTGGCAAGACGAAAGATAATGTTGAAAGAAGGAAAAATACTCTCAACAGGAAACATTTTCTAAATGACTGAATGAAAATCTTTTTTTTATACATGTAAGCATAGGCATATAAAACTAATTATTGATTTTATTGTTTTTTAGGTTATTTCTTTTTTTATTAAAGTGATTTTAAAGTAAAATGGGCGTATTAGAATAGCTCAAATGGAATAAAAACATAAACTGAGCAAAATAAGGTTAGCAATTAAAGATATTTATTATAATTAGAAGTAAAAAAAAAAAAATAGACTCACCACTTACAATAAGATTGTGATGTGAGCTTGTCATCACATAACAAAATAAGATAAATTTAATCGACAATTGTGTGCTGTTTTGTAAGAAATATCTCGAAACTGGTCACAAATGCGAGTTCTGAAAGTCATATTCAGTTTCAGCATTGTGCAAAGCCTCTAATTGCAGCAATAACAGCAACCCAACGGCATCTCATGCTCCTTATAAGGTTTCTTATCTGAAGTATAGTCCTGCGGCAGTGCAAAGGTCAGTTCTGCCACGTTGTTGACCTTATGTCGTTATCTTAAATGACGACCAAACGTGTTCAATTGCTGACAAAACTGACGATCTCGCGAGCCAATCAGAAATCCTAACATCATTCTGCAGAAAGGCACCTCGTGTGTCGTGAGGTATTTTAGACAGGTACTGTCAGTGCGAAGCTGAATTTTCGTTGATATTGAGTTAGTATTCCTGCTATGAGAGTTTTCTGAGCTCAAAAATTTGCTAATTCTAGCCGGAGTTTAATACTTTGTCCACAAACCTCAATCCAGTTGCACGGCGTAATTCGTCTGCAACTTAAGAAGCAGCTACGAAACGGTTACGCTTCGACGTTGTAGAAGTTAAACGCCCATTACTTAGTTTATTATATAATATTTTGTCTGAAACAGATTGGGTAACATTCGTTACATATTTTTAATCTTCCAAATTAATCTTACGCGGTTTTAAATATATTTTGTATTTTGAATTGGAGCATTTGCCAATTTAAAAGATTTTTTTTATTTTTGTACATGTAGAAGTTAACAAAAAGTGACCGCTTTAAATGATAAATATTTTTTTTTATGTACTCTTAAAATACTTTGAAATACTGTCTCTAGTAAAACTTTACTTATTAAAGCTGATATGAAAATTAAGCACTATTATATTCACTCTCTATATAGCCTTTACAGAGGTCATTATACCCCCGCTTGAAAAGAGGGAGGGTAAATAGTAATCGGTAAGTCCATCCGTCCGTCTGTCCGTGTGTTAAATGTAAAAAAATGATACAGGTTATGATATTAAAGTCAAAATATTCTGCATATAATAAATACTCTTACTTGTAATTTGACATATATCGGCCATTGTAAAAAAAGTAAGGATTTCTTAAACTTTATAAACGTCCCTCATTTTATGGTTTCTTATATATGACTTAAGGATGGCGTTTACTGTGAAATCACTAATTTTCGTGGCGGTTTAATTTTCGTTGTTTTTGTGGTATGAAGAGACCCACGAATTTATGTCCACTACGACATTTAAATTTTCATATGCACAACTACTAAAAAGTTCTTCATCAACGAATTCAAATCCCCACGAACGAATATTTTTTCCTCAAACCACGAAAATTTGACCCCACGAAAATATGTGATTTTACAGTACTCTGGCAGGTTTCAGAAGACAGAGAGGAAATTTTATGAAGAAAATTGTATCAAATTGATAAAATTACCTAGTTTTATCTCAATATTTATTCAAAAATTTAATTTATGAAGCTTACATGTATCTTTAACCATCATTTTGCAAATGTTACGTGTGTTAAAGCTCCTGAATCATTTCAAATAATTGAATGCCATGAAAAAAAGAAATTCAAAAATAAAACATTTGTAGAGAATGTAAAGCAATCAATATAAAAAGTCCCTAAATTAATACACTATAGGAGTAAAGAAACATAGAACTCCAAAACGTCAGAGTTGGGATCATGTTCCATGGAGGAGTGAGCATCCCCTGTCGATCTGTCACACGCCATGTGCTCTTCTGATGATCGGGAAATAATGAAAAAAATTCGTCGTCAATTGAGTGTAAATAATGGACAACAAATAAATGTGAAAAACTTCAGTCAGCATTTGAGACAATGATTTATTGTATTTGCTGACAGGGTCATTGTATCTACCATATAGAACTTACGAAAGGATGACCTTTAACAAGACTGCTGAAACTCTTGTTTCATCAACAATAATTTACATTGTTATAGAAATTATTCATATGTAGAGCATACTTTTGCTTATCGAATCATCTGAGATATATGAACTTCATATGCAAGTGATGAAGGTTATTGTTGCAAGAGTAACTATAAGGTAAGATGACAGTAGAACATTAAAGTCATAACGTTTATAATAGAGCTTTGTTATTAGATTACCAAGTACACGTATATTAAAAATGTAAATTAAAATCATTTCAGACAGCATATCGCAGTGAATTGATCGTTGAACTCATACATGTTTAATATAATTATATGAGTTTTGTTGCAGGTGATAATCTGAGAGAAAACAAAAGACTAGTCATCGGTTCCGACGCCTTTGGCTCCTGTGTAATCCATAGTTGCCATTCCCTTTTGAAGACAAAATCATGCACTATCATGAGGTAGACACCAACTCTTTATTTTTTTTTTACATATTTAATAAAACTAAAAAGAATGCGACATTTATATTTCTTGGATCAATCTAGTTTGTTATTAGTTTTCATAAGGTTAATATGCACGTGAGTTAAATTATAGAATTTGTTTATTAACTCTTACAATATTTTAGATTGTTAACCATGGATTAAGCCTTGATAGTTTCACTCAGACTCATTTCTTATGAGTAAATGTAAAAGAAATTAAACAATAAAAAATATGGAAAAATCTGACACACAGCTATTGGAACTATTTGCATCGAGTAGAGTCTATATTGTCGTAACTGTGCATTTCTTGATAATCAGATTTCTTGGGCGAGGGACCAACTTCTTGATAAGTATGGTCGTGTTTAGTACCTGTTATTTGATCATAAAACTGCGAGTTATCCACGGCTTTTGTTTTCATACTGTTCCTTTGATCTTGTCTTATTTTTCTCCTGTTTACAATTTGTATTCCAGCATGTATAAAGAATACAGTCAGAAGTGTAAAAAAAATGGACAAAAATACAGCTGATGTCTTTGAAATTCCGTCATCTACAAGGCAATGAAATAAAAATGATGAGGACTGTAAAGGTAATGTTTATTTTGTAGAATTTAATAGTAATTATTAAGGACAATCTTCTCATTTACTTACGAGTATATTCAGTAGACAATGGAAATTAAATTAAATTAAAAAAGAATGAATTATTAACATTTGATATTTCTATGTTATAATATTGATTAGAAAAGTTAAGCTCAAATTTAAACCACTGTGCGATTTATAAATCTTAAAGCGTCCAAACACAGTTTTTACTGCATTTATTAGAAAGCTTTTAAAATCCATTCATTAAATAATTGTCCAAATGTTAATTCCATCATAATCAATTTCTCTCATTTCAAATCCAACTTCGTATTTAAATATTTTTTATGCCGAGTTGGAAACCAGTCCTTCGGATGAGACGGAATAAACCGCGGTTCCTTTTCATAGTAGATATTGGCACGGAAAACAATGCTTCTGGTGCCTGTTTTACAAAAGAACTTACGACTAAGATCAAAAAACTCTGGGTGATTGTAAAATTTTGCAAAATGAATGAGTTTAGAATTGCTATAATGTTGACCGTTGAAGATAAGGAGCAATAATCAACCTGAAAAATCCATGAAAACAATAAAATGCGACCTCTAAAAGGTCAGAGATTGGATCTGGCTCCACAGAGAATTGAGCATTCTATGTCGATCTGTATAGCGGAGAAAATAATAGGCTTTTTGTATTAAAAAACGATTTATTTAATAATTCAGTCATTACTGGACCTAATGATAGATTGTATTTGAAAAGACCGGTCCCAGTGTCCCTTACAGGACTTGATTTGCAACGTAAGGATAAACTCCTTACACATCGAATTTAATGCAAGTAGTCTAATAGGTAACTTTTAAGAATCTGCAATTTGGTCATTACCTTAATTCTATATATATTTACAACTTTAAAATAAAATTTAGGAGATAAGTACTGTTACTACCCTAATACAGATTTACGCGTGTTGCTTTTAGGGGATAGAACCATAATACCTTAGGTGTAGGGATTAATTATATAGTTAAAATCGTTTTTTTGCAATCCTGAGTAAAATAAATATCAATGTGTTGGAATACATAGGGGACATTTTCGCTTAACTTTTCAATTTGCGTTTTAACGTATGCATAACCTATGTTAAATAGATTTAGCGACCTTATCTCTTATAATTACATCAAAATGATGTAGCATTGATCGGACCTGAGCATGTATACATGGATTCTTTCCCTAAAATAAATATCAACACATTTTGGACCAGTCCATCCTTTACATCCTTGAGGGCACACTCCTGTTGATTTATCACAGATTGTCCCATTTACACATTGTCCACATTTACTTTCACAATTAAGTCCATAATACCCATCAGCACAAACTGAAAAGAAAACAGTCTAAAGTTCTATCGAAATTTTATTTTTCCGATTTCTTTTTAATGAAGTTTTTCTTCTTTTCCTAAGCACGTGGAGAAGCTTCCTGCTAGACGTAGTGCATATAAACTTTCGATCTAGAGTTACTTGAAAATAGATAACTAAATAGACTAAATAGATAATTTAAGTAGTTGATGGATCTCTCTCAACTTAGATTTTGTGTATTATGTGAAAAACACAATTTTTAAAAATAATATAGTTTGTAGCAATGAGGTACATTTTTTTTACTTCAAACTTTAATCACCAAATGCAAATGTGTATTGAGTAGATATTGCTTATAATGGAACTCATAGTCACATCAATCCAACAGGTCTTACCGTTACATTTTGATCCAGTCCAACGGTTTTGACATCCATCTGGACAAACCCCCGTAACACTGTTGCAAGAGGCTACAGGTGAACACTTGCCACATGCATGCTCACAATTACGTCCGTAATATCCGTCCCTACAAACTATTTCAAATCTAAGTCTAAAAGTTTTGTATAATAAAGGCCTGTGGATAATGATATTCAGTTCCAGCATTATTAAATGGTACTGTACTAGATGTTATTTAAACAATAAAATGCTTTCTTTTGTTGTTATTACTGGAATTAACGGAAGCAGCTGTTGCAGAAAGAAATACATAACCCGCGTAAGAGTGTTTTACGCGGGTTATGTAATTTATTTCTGCAATAGCTGCGACCGTTAATTCCAGTAATAACAAACAAAGATTGACATTTTATTGTTTATATTTATATCTGTTTACATAATCATTTTAAGAAGGATTAAACAGTTTAATTATTGTATTAATGATGCGAACGTCTTTATACGTTTCATTGATGGAACAGCCACTGATCAAGAAATCTGTACAGGCGACATGCCTAATGTAGTACTTGCAGTGATTAACGCAATGGGTTTTCTTAAGAAATAAAGGAGAAAATATTCAGTGGATGTAAATATACATACATACATATATATATATACAGTAAAATTTGTCTAATCCGGACTCTGAGTACTCCGGACTTTTGTCCATTCCGTCTTTAAATTTTAGTCCCATGCACTTCTTTAATAAATTCATTAGAAAAAATTCTGTTTAGTCCGGATACTGTCTATTCTGTATTCCGAACAGCCATACTGGTCCCAACTGCTCATAATTAACGGTAATTATTTCCTCTAATCCGGCCACACCTGAGGTACTTCAAAGCAATTAACACCTTTCGTGGTTGACGTGATTACCTGTGTTTACATTAGCATAGTACCATGAGACGAACTCAGTGAAATTCGTCTGTGACATAGAACGCTTGATAAAAATATTTTATGATTAAATAACAATTAAAATATGACTTTAATTTAATTCCCTTTACCACATTATAAAATAAATGCAAAAAGATATCTTCCCGATTTACAAATCAAAATATAAGTCGGGATCGAAAATCGAACGCATTCCAAAATGGCGCCATAACACTGTGGGGAAGACGTAATTTTTTTTATATTAAAATTAAAAAGTCAATCCAAGAATTATCACATCGTTAATAATTGTGTTAATGTTTATACATTGAATAAGCTCTTTGACAAGTGAAACCCGGTCCGCTTGATATATACATGTAATATGCGTGTCTGTAGATTTTGATTTAGGTAACATTTCACACCGACTTTCAAACAAGAATATACAGTAAATCATGCAAAACTATCTTAAAATGATTTCTGGACTCCAACATTTTGATTGATTTTATCATTTCATTATATTTTATTATGTATCTGATGTACTTGTACAAAACACAACGAAATTTCAAAATCAATATTTTTCCTGCACTCCGGATTCTGTCTAAACCGGCCAAATTTTATGGAACCGACGGTATATATATAGTATAAACTATAAACTGTATTCAATGAAGCAATTGATTTTTATTAATTTAATTTACTGATATACTTGATGGTTATAATGCATTTTAAGACGTTTCTTGAAGGGGGAGAGCGACCTTAGAATTATGTTATATAAACTTGAATGTGTTTAAAATTCATTATATTGCAAAATAAAATTATAATGTCCATAAGTCATATGTATATTGTTTTAAGCAGAGAGTTTGTTTGTGGTATTTAAACGAGGGTAAGAACACAAGTTTATAGTTTTATAATTAAAAACCTGAATGTACACTTCAGAGCATTTGGAACTTGAATAATCATTATAAGGCATGCTTTTTCTAAAAATCATTTTTCTGAATAACATTTTCGTTTTGAACTAAAAGAAATAAAAGAAAATTTTAGCGTTGATTGTAAAAAATTTTCTTCACAACTTTATTTTTTTGTCGTTTATTTTAGTTCTTTTTTTATAACGGAAAAATGAATAAACTGCTACTAACAATCTAGGAAACCTCTTTTTACATTAGCAAAAAACTTTTTTGTTCATATTTCTAATAGGATTACCAGTGTTTAATAATCTCCCCTCAATCATCATATCCAAGTTTATTAAATTTTGATTAGGAGTAGGGTGTCTATCCTCCAATTACAAAAATAAAATCGATTACCAGCCTTCCAGAGTTAGCAGTCCTAACTGGTAAATAAAGAAGCAGTGGATGTAGAAAAAAAATTAACAAGTTGAAAGACAATTACTGAAAATTAGAGTGCTTTATATTTCCACTACTTGTTTATTATGATAATTAAGGTAGAGACCGATAGCAATCACGTGATAGAAAGAATTCGCATATTTG
>PRKT01000145.1:0-28115 GCA_003671525.1 Saccostrea glomerata
TTTGATGGAATCGGTAGATATGTAACACATTGATTTTTATATTTTTGTTGCCATAGCAACGGTGTCACTTTATCAAGGAAAATTGAAAAATCTTCTTTTTTACCCAAATTTTCACATTTTTGATAACCGAAAATTAAAGTTTAAATAATAGAAGCATGAATTATACTAATTCAGGTCATTTTAATTATAAAAGTTTGATAATTTATAAAATAAATCAATTTTTTCAATGAAAATAATATTCGAGGTGAAATATGAAATACGTTAAATTTGGCGTCTTTTGCTAAAAAAATGGGACGGGCAATATCTTTGAAAATCATATTGTAGGATGAAGCTAATCTTTCTGAATAAATTGATATATAGCATGTGTGCATATTTAAAAAAATATGAGTTGGAGGGAGACGCAAACCTTACCTTAAGTTCAAACCATTATTTGATTTCTGTTGTCCCGGTTGTTTTAGAAATCATACCTTGAAAAATGATATTGACTTGCTAAAGAAACCTTTTCTAGATTTCCAAACTTAATTTTTTCAGATCATAATTAAACAAAATGAAACGTATATTTTCTAATAAGAGAAAGACAACACATGACAAACTGAAACTTAGTAAAAAAAAAATTAATTTACCGCAAAAAGACCTGAAAACCGACTGCCGTATTTTTTATGAATTGTAACCTTTTATCATCGACATTCTGTAATTGTATGACAAGTGCATTTGTTTAAGACCATGCAAAAAATATGTTATATAATGTTTATAAAGAATTACAGTAACTACAAGTTTCAATACTAAGATTTTAACATGTATCATGTTTTAATCTACCTTGCTACACATTTGTCGGAAACTTTTACTTTTGATTGTAGTAAAGTTATATTAGCAACATTTTCATTACTAGCATTATTATTATTATGAGCAACTTCGATGTAACATTTATATTTGGATACTTTAAAAATTAATGTTAATGATTATGTACACCTAATTTTCATCGAATAATTCTCTTAAGTGAAAATTTACATATAATCTGGAAACATGATTTCTTGGGATAGTGTTTTAATCTAGGAAAAATCTCTACGAAGCAATCTTAGCGTCATTTTTCTTTTAACAATTACAACCGGTAAGTAAACTATTCTCATTCACATTTAAGTGTAAAAAGTATTTTATTTTTATTTAACTTTTCTTCATTTAAAATATCTCATTCAAGAAATAAATATGTCAGTCTTCTCGAAAACGACTTAAGTTTTAGTATCGTTTGGTTTGTGTTTGGTCCGGAGATGAATTTCCGTCCTTATAAGTTTGATGAAGTTTCGATTAGTCTTCGTCTGATAACATATTTTTACAGCAATGTGATAGCCAGACTATGAAATCTAGATGCTCTATAATTAATACACACGTGGTTACCGCTACTCTATAGTTAGAGATATTCTCATCGGTATGTAACTGATTTTATGTTTGTTTTATATTATCAATACAATATCACTACTGAACTTCACGGAATTTCATGAAATGTATTTTTTTTTATTTTTCAATACTGAAAGTCAGTATTGAAATTATGTACGTCTAGTAACAATCGCTTTTATTTTTATTCTATATTTTGATCAGATCTAGAGCCCTTAGAATAGAATTTTTGTTTTATTTATAACATGTTGTATAAATCATCAAAGTAAGTTATTACTTTCAGCCCCCTTTCTTCCAAAAATAAATAAATAAATAAAAATACATTCAAACTTCTCTTAGCGGCCACCCGAAATGAATGGCCACTCGCGATCAGCGGTCACTTTAACTTGCTAGGAAGATTTTACTATATATTTTAACTGGATTAACGGCCACTTGTGAAACGCGACCAGCAGCCACTCAAATCCTCACCCACAGAGTTATTGACACTGAAAAAGGCGGCCATTTCTTCACTAGTTGCTATTCTATCATATCTTTTAAACGCATTCATTTTGGGTCATTATATGCTCAGTAGTAAATCTAAACTATTACCTAGTAAAGTACACAAATTAATTCAACATACACCGAACTACAATGAAATTCAAGACAAATGTAAATTTTGGTAAATAATCCTTTAGTACATATTGTTGCTTGGATTACTGAGTAACTGAGTTAATATATATCATATTACTTTTCCAAAGTAAATATTAGAAAGGCTTTTTTTACTTGTAGCCATTTTGTTATGCACGCAAAATCGCTGTATTGTTACTTTAAATGTCTCAGATACATATCAAAAATATCAATTAATGTATAGGAAGAATTTTTACAGTATGGATCTACATAAAATAATTGCAAGCAACAATAAAGTGTAGTCATTTTGTCATATGTATGAAAAACGTCATTTTTCAAACCACATATACATTTGACGTAGAGAGCTTCTAAGCATTATCGCCGGAATGTTTCCCCTGAGGGTTATTAGTAGCAGCTCATAGGTACAATGTGGACAGGACACCCCCTCCTGATATTCAACTCCTGAGCTTGTTGGACATTTGTTTTTACAAATGATATTTATTTCACTTACGGTAAACATCATGTGTACCATAGGGAAAAAATACAACGATTGTCCTAATATCGGAAAAATACCTTATTATACGTATTATTCATTATAAGAGCAACCCTTTCTTTCACAAAAAGAAGAAGAAGATTTTAAAATTTTACTTATTCAGCAGATTTGAATAATGATGAAACGTCCACGTACCTCTTATTTATCCATCTCTAATTTATTAAATTGATTCTTTAGCTTGACTATGATTTTTTTTTTTCATTTTTGTTCCATAGTTTTCAAGACTAAACTAAACAGTAGCCTACTACTTGGGCTGACAAAAGCAAGACAATTTTTAACCCAATAAAAGAATAAAAGATTAGATAATGATAACCTTTCATAAAAGAACCGAATCATATCACAAAGATACATCAGCACAAATATTATAATTAAAAAAACCTGGTCGTGTACTCGGCATATTTTTTTTTATTCTAAATGACGACCAGTTCCATTGAAACGTAGAAGTTCTCGCATAAAAATTTTACCGGTAGGTCTCATTATCACCGTATACAACAGGTAACGCGCGGTATTCCCACATATCTTCTGACTCCGAAGCGGTGAAAATCGACTCTCCCATACGTTAAAAACGAATCCCCCTTACTTTTAGCGACTCCCCCGCGTTACCTGTTGTATACGGTGATTATCATCTATGCAACCAAGGCGCATGTGGACGTAATCATAGTTTGCAGTTCGGTGTAAAGTTTCATGCAACGCCACGATCTTTTTGTCAGATGCAACAAGGGTAAATAATTCACTTGATTGGTCAACTCATTATCAACATCAAAGAAAAAATATGTTGCACGAGCAACCAATCAGGGATAAAAGGAACGTTCCAGTCGTAAAGTATGCGTCTTGGAGGCGTGTCGAATTATCTTGAGTGTAACTGTCAGCTAGATCGTGACGTAACGTGAAAATTTACACTGAACTGCAAACTATTATATATTGGAAAAAAAAAAAAACTTGTGATGACTTAACTGAAAAATAAAATGCAAAAGAAATGGTTGAAAGGGAAAGCTAAATCAGTATTATTTCTTTAAAAGACATGATTTTTAAAGTAAGAAAATAAAGAAAGAGGAATAAACTGTATAAAATTCACTGAGTGCCTTTGATATTTCAGTGAATAAAATTTTACAATTAATCATTTATACAACTTATCATTTAACATCTTAATATTTCCCAAAAAAAATCAAACATTGAATATTTTGTGTCCTGTTCTTTAATTTTAATATTTGACATTCATTTTAAGGTTTAACAAAATATGCATGTTTAAGGTTCAAAATGAAAAAAACAACGTTATGAATTAAATTACGTCAATCTGACGTAATGTCAATGTGTACCAACACCGTGAGCTACGTCCAGTGTCTATTTTTATTCTTTTGTTTTATCGTTTTTTCATTAGCCGATCCTCTATTGTATTTTTTTTTCGATCTGGTTGACCAAAAAGAGTTTAAATATTTTTCGTTCTTGCTTTTCCTTAATCTTGACGTAAAATGATCGTTCACGGTAGCTCATTAGGTAGAGCACTCGATCCGTGATCTGGAGGTCGTGAGTAATCACGGCCTCGACTGACCTAAGTGAAAGTTGCGGATCCTTCGGATGAGACCTTAAAAACCGACAGCTGCAGGCGTTGGCACGATAAAGATCCATCACTGCTCAATGGCCAAATAAAGGTCAAAATTTGAAGCCCTTCACCGACAGAAGGGACGTCTCTATATGAGTGAAAATTTTTCGAGAAGTATGTTAAACAATATACAATCAATCAATCAGTCGACGCAAAATGTAACAACGGAAAATGTAATAATCCAAAGTTCGCGTTATTATATTTTTCATTATTACATTTAGCGTTGATCTAGACGCAACATATAATATTGCAAGATGTAATAATCTTAAGAAGTGTGTTATTACATTTTCCTTTATTTCATCATGCATTAATTTCGAAGCGAAATGTAATTACACCAAATTTTATAATCCATGTTTACTACATTTCGTGTTATAAATACATTTTGCGTTGTACCTTTCATATATAGCATTTCATTTATTCAATTTAATTAAGCAATGCATTTAAGTTATGAAGATTCATCAGGACATGAACTACGACGCTTCACGCCAGCATATTTCATAAAAGGTGTAGGCGATTCATGATATATACGCCGGCGTAAAGTGTTGTAGTTCAAGCAACTTATGAACGTTCAAAACTTAAATTCATTTCTTACATTTAAATTATTTTTCTGATGTTCGAGTTACCAAAATTTACGCCATTCAAATGTCAATTCTAATGCAAAAGATATTGCACTATAATTTTGATGTCAAGTAAAATATAATGGCGTAACAATAGAGATAAATATCATCATCCATAGTAGTTAAGATATAATGAATAAAAATCTAATTTTTAAAGAATTTAAAAAAAATAGATGAATTTGTAAGTACTACATAATTATAAAGAGAAAGAAAAGGAAGAAATGGAAATAACAACAATTGATAAAATAAGATATATATTCTAACGTTTATGTTGGAGTTTCGATGCGAACTTTGTGAGCCCACATGTCTTTTTTTTTCTAGGACGCGTTATTTAAAATGATTAAACATAACTGAGACGCTTCCTGTTTGATACTACATTTTACTCGAAATTAACTTAAGATATACTGAGCACCAATTATCAGTTAACAATAATTTATGCCCCTAGGAACCCCTTGTAATGTTCACGGTAAGGGAAGGGAGAAATTTAATTATAAAGAGTTAAATAAATTTTAGTTTTTATTATAATAAGTATATGTGACTGTTTAAGTTAAGAGAATGATAATTTTTATAAGATTTTTTTTTTCATTATCACTTGCAAGTGTTATAAATGTTAAGCAGTTAAGCGGAAAATAACATGAAAAACAGTATCTTAATAATATAGTTTTTATTCATGACTGAGGGGTGTGAACTGACTTATAGTACTTTAAGCATTTTTTCATCATGTCTTTAGGTACTTCCCCTTTTGCTGTATCTTCGGGACTCTTAGACGCCATCAACTGCGCCACCTTTCTAAAAGGTTGTCCGAGAGAATCGTACCTAACCAATGAAGTTTACAAATGTAAGAACTTCTCTTTTTCGTATGGAAGAGAAACCTAAGTGGTGAAGGGCTGTAATTCAACCATTATTCGAAATAATGTGGATCATTGTTGTTTCAGATCAAGCCTGCTTGGAAATAAATCCACAGAAACGCTGCTATTTGGCAAATGAAAACTGTTTAAACAAAACGTAAGTGAATCTTAAGATTGTACTCTGTTTCATCCTCTCCTTAGATATTACGACGGATTGAATCAAATTGTTATGTTACTGAATAATTTTGTTTTATTCAAGGAGTCAGGAGATACCAGATTCCACAAGTTTCAATCTCATGACTGACTCCTCAGCATATACTCTGTCCACAGACAGCTTCAATTTAACCTCGTTGCCACCAAACAGTTCTTCAAATTTGCAGCCGGGGATTGAGACGGTGTATATAATTGCTGGCGTAGTTTCCTTATTGATCGCACTAGTGGTTATTTTCGTGATTTTCTTTTTTTATTCGAAAAAATGTTGTCGGTCTTGGAGCACAAGTGAGTTAATTTTATGTTTACATGTACATAATTCATATCCTTCTTTTTCTGTATCATAACAAATGCTACATGTAGTAGTCTGTCTATCTTCATTTATATGCAAAGTAAATTAAAACAACAAACATTTCTGCCGAACGCACATTAATCTCAATAAAATCAGACTACACGTTCCTAAATATATATAAATTTCCCCAAGAATTTGTTATTGAAGTGTATATATTAAACAAGTTTTCCCATATAAAATAAGCATACCTAACCAGGCATTTAGACAAGACATCACAGGGTCATATTTTCTATATAACCCTTGTGGGAATTTTCTGAATGACCTATATCACAATTTTTGGTGTACTTATATTTTAAAACATTAAAAAAAACAGTGTAGAAATCAAAAGAGATTGACAAATATGAATATTTTTATATGATACCAAGAGATACAAAACATATATTTGAGAAACATGTCGTCTGACCTTTAGTTCGATGCATTTAAGTATTCAGACATATTTCGGAACATTTCTAAAACTTATTCTAACACTAGAATGTATTACCCTAGAACTTTTCTTATCCCTCTTTACACAAATTGAATATGATTATGAATAGCTCAACACAGGTCTGATGACATCCGGAAATCTTTCAATACAAGTCATTAACTCAAAGTATAGTGAGATGATAAATATAAGGCGCGGCATACGTTTTTGTGTAATTTAGTGCACATGTTATAAGACATCTAGTCAAAGAAAAAGGCTTTGTGATAAAAAAGAAAGGTTCTTCATAAAAAAGGTGATATATGTATAAAATTAGCACTCTAAAGGATGCGCCTTCTAATTTTATACATTATTATTGATAATACTACAGTAAATTGAAAGAAGCACAAAATAGAGTGTTTTTTTCAATTTTCACTTCATGCATCTACGTTTGATCTAGGATTTACTTTAAAGTCGGGAAAACAACCTTGCGAAGAGATATTGTATGTACGTTATATCACACATGTGTTTTACATTACCATAAATGAATCAAAGACCTTTAGCTTGTAAAAATTTTCACATTGTGAAATAAAAACAGGAGCAAGAATGTTCGTTACAAACACAAAAAGTGAGTTACCTCTGGCCAGCAAATATCAGTATTTTTCAGGCGCGTAGCATTGTTTTTTAAAGGGGGGGGGGCAACCTGGAAATTTTTTTTTTATTTACCTGAAAAAGTTGACAAGCCAAAAAAAAAACCAATTTGCCGAAGTCGAAAATCAGTAGATGGCGTCAAGATTTGACCTCTTTATGTGACCTTGACCTTTATTGTACACGATTAGAATAGAGACCCCTGTGATTCCGATTTTTCATGTCCTAAACATATTATTATATATGGATCAAAAGTTACATTTCATTTAACAACAGACTGTTATTTCACAGCCCCCCCCCCCCGATACTACGCCCCTGTTTTTTTTATCAATATATCACAATGTCTACTGCAACGACGATTTTATTTCATAGGTCACGAACTTTTGACGCTTGGCCTTCTTCCTTAATCATTATAGCAAGATTCCTTTGACAGTGGAGAAATTCATTCACGTTAAACATTTTTTTCTTACATTATTTGATAAGAATATTGCTAACCATAGAATGATATAAAGATTTAAGATACCTAAGTACCTCTCGCATTTACTTGGTCACATCTAATGGTTTTGAAAACATGCTCGATTGAGGGACAGGTTACTTTTCTTTCTAAACGATAGTACAATATTAATAATTTTATTGCATATAGGAGAATAGTGTTACAAGTTGTGTTTAAATAAAATCAGATCTTAAGGAGCCTTTCAAAAATTCGTAATTTCTTTAGCCATAGAGAGACATGAAAAACACGATGGAAACAACGTCTTGTACTCAAAGTTTCAGTTCTAAAAAAAATTCTTCAGTTTCATGTATTCTGAAAAAGTCACGAGTAAATTTGTCTAGAAAATGACATAAGATATTGAGATCCATAACATGCAGGGGATCAAATAGCATGTTCATTCTTTAGCAGTTAAATCAACAGAGAAGGACATTATCCGTATACAAAGGCAAGACCGGAATGAGGAAGAGGTTGAAACTTGTGACATCGATAATGAACTTGATCCAATACGTAAGTATGCAATTGATTGCAAGAATTGTTAATTTTTTAAATATTTTTTTATCCGTATCATACATTTATCTATCCATTTTTTCAACCCTTAAAAAATATTAATCAATGGTGATAGTAATTTTTGAGTTGTCTTCATATGTATTAATACATTGCGATTTTCATGTCATGCACTCACATTGTACCAGGGTTGTTAGAAAAGTTCGCGGACACATTGAATTACAGAAAATCTATTGTTTACTGTGAAGTATGACCTATGACTGAATGAATTCCTACATTTTGTTTATTGATATGTAAAAAATCAGGTCAATATATTAAAATCTTAAAATTTTACAACCATTTTTACTATGGGGTTATGGGATTCACGGAGCAATCACTTGACGTAAGGCGACGTGACAACCAGATTTCAACCCTTTAAGCTTTGTCTCAGTTCTATGAATCTTTAATTTCTTTATATTTTTCTCATATTTTTTCTACTTTAAAATTGAATACCTATATCAAGACATGTTACTTTTCAACTATAATGTCTTTTTATCTGTTTCGGATATTATTGAGATCTTAAAAAATAAAAAGGCTTTGCATTCAATCGATCAGGTATGGAAACTATGCAAAACATAGGCGAAACGCAACGTCCATGCGATAGAGGGGTATTGAAGTATCGATGTAGTTAATCATTTAAAATGTTTCTCCTTCCATTCTTATGAAGCTACAACCACTTGCGAACTTGTTCTTTGTATGTGTAGGATATTCCCGGCAGCATCTTAAACATTTTAGTCTCTTTTTAGACATTTTCCTGTCTGCATACATAATTTTTACGTAGTGCACTGCTCCATGACGCTCAATGACGTTCCGATTTTTGGCTGTGTTCTTACGCGTTGATCATTTATAAACAGCTATAAAACAGCCATATACCCTCCAATTTAGTTCAAAATTTTTCCTAATGACGTTTCCTGCATACTTTAGCGGCAGGTAAAATATCATAAATCTCTTGGCACTACAATTGTGCAATTTTTAATTTTTTATAAAGAGTCTTTGTGATGTAAACGTGCCACAATGCAGCATGCTCCGTGAAGCAAGATTTATCAAAATAAAAATGCCGTATATTTTTTCAATAATCACCGGAGAGCACCAAATTCTTGTATATTTATTGGAAAATATGTCAAGATTATATCTGGAAAGTTTGACCGGTTTCATGGAAATAGCGCGATCACAATAGAACTTGTCCGCGAACTTTTCTAACACCCCTCGTATATAGAGCTACCGTTGCATTTAGCAACAGTATCGCACAAAAAAGAATAATTTTACCTCTGCTTGTTTTAAGAAACTGAGAAGAAGCAGGAAACATGCGTGAAGATTGAAAATGAATCAGTGAAAAGGGATCATGGTTCAAAAGAATATGATCTTATTTGTGAACCAGAAATGACAGAGAGGTCTGCTATCGAAGAATGTACTAGTATGTTTCCATTAATTTGTTTTACAACATGTATGACATTGGAAGAGAGAGAGAGAGAGAGGAGGGGAGCAATAAAATATTATGTCATGTACTAACTAGAAAAGAAGGTGTTACGAGGCTATCAAAAATTTTGATTCTAGTAATTTTGTAGCAAATTTAATATTAAAAATAATCATGGCTTCAATAAGATGACAACCTCTCGTTGAATTGTATTTCGACTGATAAATTTTGTTTGCATTATTAAGATGCCTTTTTATTTGCTATTACGCGTGTTATTCATCATCCTTGCACTATAGATTTCAAACATGGTAAATGATGAGATGTGTAGCAAAAAATTGCTGGGTAAATGACTTTTGCATCTCTACATAAATGTTGCTTGTTTAATTTGATCAATGCCTAAAGTTGAATTAAGAATTCAGATTAGCTTTTTATATCTTATACACTAAGAAAAAAAACATTGAAAAAGATTTAACATCTTTTAAAACAAAAGATACATTCTAAACTTCGAACACTTTTTTTTCTTTATTTAACAATAATGATGAAACACTTTGGCAACACTCCATGAATTCTGAACATCGAGGCAATTGAGAGTTTGTTTTTTTGGGTTCTGGAATGTTCAATGATTCATAATGACTAACACTAGCATGATTGAAAAATAGTACCTTTCGAGGGGAGGATGGTTATTTTAACATGCGAACCTGTGTTTGCTCATTTATATGAAAAGTAAATTTAAACAACCAACAATTCTACCAAACATGAATCTCAATAAGATCAGACGACAAGTTACTAAAAAGATATAAATGTATAAACTTGCCCAAGAATTTGTCATTGAAGAATAGATACTTACACAAGTTTTCTCACACAAAATTAGGATACCTAACCAGGCATTTGGACAAGACATATTAAATTGTGTTAAATTTGTCTAGATAATGACAAGATATTGAGATCCATAATATACAGGGGATTAAATAACATAATCATTCTTTTGCAGTAAAATCAACAGAGAGTGACATTATCCGTAAACAAAGACAAGACCGGAATGAGGAAGAGGTTGAAATTTGTGACATCGATAATGAACTTCTCCCCATACGTAAATATGCAATTGATTGTTAGAATTGTTAAATTTTTGAATATTTTTTTTATCCGTATCATCTATTTATCTATCCATTTTTGCCACCCTCAAAAATTATTGATCAATATTGTTTATATTTTTTAAATTGTCTTTATATGTATTAATACATTACGATTTTCATGTCATGCACTCACATTGTATAGAGAGCTACCGTTGCATTTAGCATAAGAATCGCACAATGGAGTAATTTTTACCTCTGCTTGTTTTAAGAAACTGCGAAGAAGCAAGAATCATCCATCAAGATTGAAAATGAATCAGTTAAAAGGGATCATGGTTCAAAAGAATATGATCTTATTTGTGAACCAGAAATGACAGAGAGGTCTGCTATCGAAGAATGTTCTAGTATGTGTCATTTAAAATATTTTACAACATTGAAACGAATAGGATATTTTTTTCTTAGAAAATGAGGGAGAAAAAAAAAGTCTGATGGCATGTGCTTACAATAAAAAAAACGGTTTCACGAGGATTTCAAAAATCTTTATTTCAGTAATTTGTAGCAAAGATAGTATTTATTATATTTTATGGTTTCGTTAAGGTAAAGATCTCTCGTTGAATCTTAATTCGACTGATAAATTTTATTTGCATTGTTAAGATGCCTTTTTTGCTATAAAGCTTGTTATTCATCACCCTCGCACTGTGAATTTGTAACATGGTAGATGTTGAGATGTGTTTCAAAAAGTTGTAGGGTGAACAGATTGTGCATCTCTATATAAATATTGCATCTTTGAGAAATACATAAAGATGAATTCAGAATTTAGATGAGCATTTTAATGCTTTTACACTCAGAAAAAAAAAACTTTCGAAATAGCTTTAACATCTTTTAAAACAAAAGATACCTTGTTACTTCTAAGATGTGCTTCTTTTTGCTTAATTGTACGATAATGAATATTAAATATTTGGTACGCTTCATAAATGCTAATAAACGGTGTTGTTTGAGTTTTTTTTTTTAGGTTATGGAATGTACAATGATTTATAATGACTAAAACTAGCATGATTGAAAAATAATACTTTTTCAGGTGGGGGGGGGTCATATGCGAACCTGTATTTGCTCAATAAATGAATACCCCAATTATTATTAAATAAATAATTTAATAAAAAATATTAACCTTTTATAATAATTGTCATTCAATCAATATTTAGTTTTAAAACCTATTTTCAGATTTGGAGCTCCTTTTTGACTTTGTATCCAGACAACTGTCGTTTGCGGACCTTCACTTTGTTTCTACATATCTTGTTGAACCTCAATTGGCAGAGACGGCTTACATCTACGGGAATCCTTCTGAGAGTTACTGCAAGGTTTTTCATGTGTGGCGATGTAAATATCCGCGCATGGACCACAAAGCTAAATTGAAAGAAGTTTTCTCCTCCATGGAGAGACAGGACTTAATTGATAGAATGGAAAAGTTCTCTAAAGACAACTATTGTTATAAAGAGGTTTTAGTAAATCCAACAGAACAAGCTCATTATTCTGACTTTATCATTATGAGTAAAAATTTAGCCATGAGATCTAATCACGTCGTTCGCTTTCTTGGTTTGAAACAGAGTGATATAGATCAGATTGAGAGAGATCATAGAACTACTCAAGAAAAAATACTGAAAGCCTTATCCAGAATCCAAATAGACAGACAATCACTCACAAGACAGAGTATTTGCAATGCTCTATATTATGCAGATCATTCCGATGTGATTAACATGCTAAATTCTAGCTGGAACAAAGCAGGTCGGTATTATTTACTTGTTCTTAGATTTTGACGCATAAAATCAAAAGATACATGTATGTTTTTAACATACAAAATACTAATATTCTGGTAAACATTTTAAAATTATTTTTTAGTAAAAAAAATTACATTTAAAAGTTATTTATACTAATCTTTAAAAAGTTAAAAGATATCACTGAAATCAAATTGAAACTCTACGAAGATGAACTTTAAGTGAATAATGAAAACAGTGCACATATTTAGAATAGTTGCAGAGTACTTTAGAAATATCAATTAGAGGATTCTGAAAGGGTTTTTGCTTTATATGTTAAGATAGGATGGACGTACAAGAAATATATGTCAAGCCTGAACAAAAGAAAAACATATGATTTTAGCGAAATTCATCTCGAATTAAAACATTTGGTTTTACAGATGTTGTAGCAAATATTAAGCCAACAGAGAGAGACAAATGTATCGCTGAGATCCATGTCAAAACAGAACCTAAGAAGAACATCCCTGATGTTAACGAGGCAGATATAAATACTGAAATACAGAAGAGAAAGCCTGCTGTCCAAAAGACTGGTGTCAAAAGTAAACCAGAATATGGTTTAGGCAATGAAGTAGGAGAGGTGGTCCCTAGTGATACCGATGAGGATGACAGTAGTGATTCTGAAGTTATCAGTGAGTTAATAAAGCAAATAGTGCAAGTATTTTTTTTTCTTGACAATGTAAGATATTGGGATATATTTACATATTTTATGTCATAAAATGAGGGATACTATTTAACGACGACGGACGTAATTCATTTCTACAATAGAAAATTTACTCAAATTTTAATATGAGGTAAAGTGACTCTTTGTGAGTTAAAATCGATGAAAAAAATATATGGTCATCGATATAGATTTTTGATAGGGAGGGTTTTAAAAGTAGGCAACGAAAATCGATGTTTACTATAGAAAGTAATGGGAAAATGCGAGTTTGTGGTAAAAAAGTGATGATTAAAAAAAATTCTGCAATAGAACTTTTGTTCATATTAAGATATAATGTTAACAAGATAATTTAGTAGCAAATAATGCCAAAAAATAAATAGGTCATCGGCCTAGATTTTTTAAGGGGGTGTGTCAAACTCTGTTGAATGGCATATTTTTGGGGAAAATTTTCATTGAAAAAACCTTGGCAAAAAAAATTGTGTCGTTTTATTTCCTTATTCTTCAATTTACTTTTACACTAAATGAAAATAATAATTTAAAGTTAAACTCTAGGGATGGTGATAAAGTAGGATTTATGTGAAATAAATGCGTATAATACTCTAGGGATTGTCTCAAAGTACGATTTTTGTGACCCACGTCCCATTGAAATCAATATCTGAAAGCCTGATTATTTCAAAAGTTTATATTTTTTAGCATACCTGTAATTAACTAAAATACTTGTACCTGATACAGTGTTTGTCAAATTAAAAATAAGCATAGATAGTAAAAGTTTAAGTTTAAGGGACTGTTTCAAGATAGGTGTTTTTGATTTTTCGTATACTGTGAAATCACTAATTTTCGTGGGGGTTTAATTTTCGTTGTTTTCGTGGTATGAAGAGACCCACGAATTTATGTCCACCACGAAATGTAAATTTTGATGTGCACAACTACTAAAAAGTTCTTCATCCACGAAATCAAATCTCCACGAAACAACATTTTTTCCTCAAACCACGAAAATTTGAACCCACGAAAATATGTGATTCTACAGTATGCGTGCTTTACTGTATATGATCAAATAGTCAAATATTGATGCATTCACGAAAATAGTACAGAAAAACAAAAGGTATTGAGCAGATTTTTTTTTTTAATTTAGCAAGACCTTTCATTTGATACTAATTGCATTGACCTTTTGACCTTGGAGATTTTTGTACTTATTAAAAAACTTTAACATTTGCTTACTTTCAAATTTCACAATTGTTTTCCAGTGAGAATACCCCACTCTTGGTACCAATTAATTAAATTTGCATTTAAGAAAAGCTTAATCTTAGCTATGTTGCCATATTGGGGCTTCAGTGTTTTACAAACACATCTTGTTTCTTGGTATTTCTAGGTAAAACTTTGATCCCCTATTGTGTCCTACATTAAACCCCACTCCCCCCTGAGCTGAAATATCTATCAATTTGTATTTCAGATCAATTTGTAATCTGGGAATGTTTTCGCAAAATTTGACAATGATGCACCTGTGTTATTTTACTCTGAGTCTAGGCTACTATAATCGTAAAAGTATACGAATTTCACACACAGGTAAAATACTTTATTGATAAAGTATTTCACATTTCAGGAAAAAATGATGACAGGTATAATAGATTTAACTATGGAGTATCAAACAGTACCATTGGGTATCAAACACATGTATTGATGACATTTAATATACAAAGATATTTTTCTTGTATATGTTTGATTTAATGATTTCACTCAGTCATTTTAAATAGCTACATGTATTAGCTTTTACTTTATATACAAACTTTGATTTTTTTTAACTAGTTTTTTTATGAGATATAACATATGTTTAAGTGGGATAAAACTAACCGTACACTAACTAGAGTTCCTAATTATTTTATCACATCTGTACGTATATCTAAAAAATGATGTACAAGCTGTTTACATGTAGAACAACACTAAAAACTTGGAATATTGTTACATATGAAAAGTTTATAAAAATTTTCCCAGTGGCTAATCATATATTCTGGTGCTGTAAAGTTGGATGTCTTTTGGTTGAGAGAGTAAAGTTTGGAACAGCAGACATTGGCACAATAAAGAACCCTCACTCTTCATTGCTCCCTAATGTCATTCACTGCATCTTGTGACTTCTCATCAGGGTTGAATAATCTTGTAACATGTGTTATAAAGGCTTAAGCTACAACAATCTATCCATGCCTGCAAGGTGCATTTTTGGAAATGCTGGAAATTCAAGAAAAATTCCTGACAACGATGGGTGCTCCAATAGATGCAGCAATTTAAACTATCTGCATATTATTGTTTCTACCTGAAATACACAAAAAAAAACTATGTGATACTCAGATAAATAAATAACATTCAATCAATCAATATCAAGTGTACAGAATTTTTTTCATTTTGTTAACAAAGGTAAAATAAAAGAAAAAACACTATGCGCCCAGAGACAACAAAGATTTGAAAAGCTAATTTTAGCTTAAGAGTCACAGTCAAGGTCAAACTAAGGGTCATTTACCTTGGTGTCTTTTGAAAACTTAATCAGTGGATTATGCATATCAAATATGAAATCTCTATCTGTTAAAACTTATGGTTAGATAAGGTTAAAGTTGACAACAGACAGATAAACAGACAAACAGACAGGAAAAAAACAATTTACACCTCTGATCTATCGATTAGGGCGCATAAAAAACAAGATGTGTTTGTTAAACACTATGCGCCCGGCGGCAACAAAGTTCAAAAAAGCTATTTTAAGAAGACAGATTACAGTCAAGGTCACAAGATCATTGGCCTTGGTGTCGTTTGAAAGCACTTGATTAGTGAAGTATGCAAACCAAACATAAAGTCTCTACCTTCAATAGTTTAAAAGTTATAGCAAAAGTTCGAAAAATATATTTTTAGCAAATAGGTCACAGTTAAGGTCACAAGGTCATTGTTCTTGGTGCCATTTGAAAATGTTTAATTAGTGAAGTATGCATTACAAATATCTCTCATGGTTCAAAAGTTATGGCAAAACTTCAAAAAAGCTATTTTCAGCATAAAGGTCACAATCAAGGTTAAAAGGTCATTGACCTTGGTGTCAGTTGAAAGTGCTTCATTAGTGGAGTATGCATACCAAATATGAAGTCTCTATCTCTCAAAGTTTAAAAGTTATGACGAAGGTTAAAGTTGACAAGAGACAGACAATCAGACAAACAGATAAACAGACAAACAAACAGACAGACAGGACAAAAACAATATGCGCCCTGAAAAAATTCAGGCGCATAATATATGAATAAACTGAAAGACTCAAAATAAAAATTAATATTCACACCCTAATAAAGCATATGATTAATCAGCATTGTCAGTGTACAACGAATAGGATAATGACTTTTAACATTTACCTCCCTTTTGAAAAGTCATGAGTGAAGTTTTCATATTAAAGGACTTCAAAAATATACCTAAACAAGTCTTGGGTAATTTTTTCTTCATCAGCAGGTATTTCCGCAGTACAAGTATCTCAGTCTGCAGATTTTTTCTGTGGTAAAAAAAAAAGATAAAACATTAAATTTGAAATGCAAAATACATTTGAGCATTGTGATCTACATACATGTACATGCATCTTAAATTTGTATAAAATAGTATTATCAGTGTGATTCAGTTTTGAGTTGTTAATTTTTTAAAGCCATGGGCGTGTTCTGTAAAAGATGAAGGCAATTTATTATTATCTTTTCGGAGGAAACAATTATGAATGATACACAACTAATAATTCAACAACTTTTTGCATTAAAACAAGCATTCTGAGAGTATTGCATAAGCAATACATGTCCCCTACTGGGTTCCCCCTTTTCTCAGGATGTCATTTTATAACATGCAAAAGTTATGTCCAAGGTAAAGCTGCATGATTTTTATTTTGTGAATGCATTAAACCTATTAAAATAATCCACATTAAAACGAAAATTCAACTCATTTTTCTAATGTCTTTTCTCGCTTCATATTTATATCGACCATCGGAAGTTAGCGCAACACGAACCCGATCTTAATAAAACAAATGTGAAAAAATCAAAAAGCCATAATTCTGTCAAAAATCAATGAAGCTTTGCAAAATTCAAACTTGATCTGTAACTCATCAAGATAAACTGGCATACCAAAATTCGGCTCAATATCTACAAGCGTTTAGAAAAAAAAAGTGCGGAAAACCCTGAAAAATTGAAAAGGCCGTAATTCCGTAAAAAATCATGGAATCGCAACGATATTCAAACTTGATCTGTAACTCGTAAAGATACACCCACTTACCAAAATTCAGCACAATATCTGCCAGTGTTTAGAAAAAAAGTGCGGAAAATCAAGTGGGACAGACGGGGACAGACAGACGGACGAACACACATTTGGTTATATATTGGGTACATCAAGTCCAAGTCCTATTGGATACACGAGAGAGCATTATTTGGGTAGTTACTGTTCAAATCTTATTGGATATTAATCCTCGTGTCCGTATTTTATAGGGTTTTTCTTATTGTTTTTTATTCATTTCAAATTTATTATATATTTAATATTTGCTGGTAAATTCAGACAAGCCTGAAAACATTTGGTTTTGAACCCATATTTTTTGTCAATTTCTGTGATATAGCTCTTTTATTGTAACACCTAACTAAATTGTTCTTAGCAATAAGGATATACACCTGTATATTTCAAAATAACTAATATTAAAATGTATGAATACTTAAGTGCCAAAAAACTGAATCGTGAAAACACAACTCAACTCATTTTAGACTCTGTTCAACCTTTCTTGAAAACAAAATTAAGTATTTAAGGAGAAACCTTTTGAGTCATGACCAATAAGCAATTGCCCATTACATGTTTGACAGTATGAAGGTATCCAACAGGCATTGGACAGGTGTCCAATACCTGTTGGGTTGTATTTTGACGAAGGGATTAAACTACTCAAGAACAATTGAACATGTGTACAATGTCCAATTCTATTTGGGTTTCTTGAATCTCCCCATCAAAATACAACCCAACAGGTAATGGACACCTATCCAACTCCTCTTGGATATCTACATCCCACCCAACAGGAAAAAGACACTTGTCCAATTCTCTTCTTGGGTTTCTTGAAATGTTTCATCAGAATACCACCCAACAGGTACATGTAATGGACATCTGTCCAACTCCTCTTGGATATCTACATCCCACCCAACAGGCAATGGACACTTGTCTAATTCTAGGGTTTCTTGAATTGCATCATCAAAATACAACCCAACAGGTAATGGACACCTGTCCAACTCCTCTTGGATATCTACATCCCACCCAACAGGTAATGGACACTTGTCCAATTCTTCTTGGGTTTCTTGAATTGTTTCATCAGAATACCACCCAACAGGTAATGGACACCTGTCCAAATCCTCTTGGATATCTACATCCCACCCAACAGGCAATGGACACTTGTCTAATTCTTGGGTTTCTTGAGAATCCCCTCATCAGAATACTACCCAACATGTAATGGACACCTGTCCAATTCCTCTTGGATATCTTCATCCCTTCAATAGTATATAAACTTAAAGGTATTGGACATTCTTCTTGGGTTACTCAATTTTTTTTTCATAAGAAGAAAACCCAATAGGTTCGGACATTGGTTCAACTCTTCTTGGATATTACATCCCAACATTAGAATAAAACCCAACAGGTGATGTTTACCTGTCCAATTCTTCTTGGGTTACTTATACCCTTTATTAAAATTGTCAAATTTGTCTTGGATATTTATACTCTTGCATTAGATTGCAAACCCAATAAGTTTGACATTTACCTTCCCTAGTTGAATTCAAATTTATCTGCATAAGCATACATAAGTCCAAATCATATTTAATACTTTAATTCTAACATTCCACATCTCATTCAGTGTACACTTTACAAATGATAGGAAATATATAAGCATTTTGTGCCTAAACTATTTGGCTTTTAAAAAATTTTATAACCATGTTTGCAAAATTTAAATTTAAATATTTATTGGAACTTGGAGCAAGTCATTACAGGTAGAGCAAGATGCTGAAAACCATATTGATAAATAGATCACACCCTTGATAAAATATTTGCCTTCAGTTGCTAAGATTGTGTTGTATTATATGGAGAATTTCTATAATCCTGTTTATTACAGATACATGTACAATGCATATTTTCCCTGTAATAATAAAAATACTTCTGAGATGTAAAAGAATGGATTAAATAGTCACCGATGTTAAAAGATATTACATGATCTCATTAATCTGGTTTGGAAATCACAAACTTAGTTTTGAAGCCAATAAAACAGTGTCGCACCAGAAATCTCAGTTACAAGTACAATGAATGAATTCGTTGTATCAAAACTTTAAAATAATTGATACACTATGTCCAAATCTTTTCGATAAATCGGGATAAAGATATTAAATCAAATCATCACTGTTACAAGTCTTAGAGCTAGAGAAAAGTCATTACATGCCCAAATTTTACATTTAAGACTTTGATCCTATATTTCAATAAATGTCAAAATGGTTTTATTTTTGTTTCTGTTCAATACTTTCTTCTTCAGGGTCTCTCTTGGCCTATACTGTATGATACCTCTATTGACCCTGCTCTTTTATGTTGCCAAATGTTTATCCAGTAGCAGTTGTTAGTCTCAGGCAATCTTTGAAATATTCCTCATTTCATGCATCTCCTTCAGTTCTGCCTCTGTCCGTTTTATTCATTCTGCAATTAGATAAAGGCATTTCTTTGCCGTATAAAACATGTTTTTCTTGACTACAGCAAGATCACCCTTTATGTTGATCAAACCCATAGAAGAAGTAGAAGTATATTTCTTATTCAGAAATATGTATTGATAAATAAAATGGAAGAAAAACTAAATTCTATCAACTCTTTTTTTTTCTTCTATGTCTAACTGCATCTTCATCCTACCCCCATCCGCCATAATTTTATCAAAATGGAATCATCATTCAACACAAAAAACGATGTTGCATATTAATTAGACAGTATTTTAGTTTCTAATTGTTAAGAAGGAGATTTTAAAAAGATTTTACACCTATTCCTTGCAAATTGTAGACTTCTAATGTACCACTATCAGTACATTAGGGGTACATAATCTTCAAAAACATCTCTACACTTAATGATAAAGCTTTCACATTAGTATCGTTTTTAGCCCAATGGTTCTGCTAAGGAGGATTTAAAATTGACCAAAACCTTACTAACTGCTTTGAAATTATATTGACAGGGACAGAGACACACTTCACACTCCATCCCCCCTTCTTGGGGTATGCTTTGCACAAAATTTAATTAAAATTGACTAAGCTTGATAGAAGTTGAAAATATGAAAAATTACAGTCAAACAGATTATGAATAACTTTCAGCACATCAGACATGAAGTAGTGATCCTTAAAAAAATACACCTACAAGATGAAGATGTTTTATTCCTTTGAAGTGATATCTAGTATTGTTTCTTTTCCTGTATCAGAACAAAATGTTATACATGTATTAACATAACCTTTGACCTTATAGTACCCCAGTATTTTAATTTACAATTAATATGGTTCTGGAACCTACCCTCAGATGCCCTTAAAACAAATCATTCTAAACTGGCAATGGTAAAGGGCATCTGAAGAATTTAAAATAAAATGATAGTACAAACAAGCAAACAGCTAGTGTGCATGAAAATGTTGGCTAACACTAGAAAAAATACTAAGGTACTTTCTCAAACTTAACATGAATACTAAAAAGGTTTTATGTAGCTGTATTGCACATACCAAAAGCTTTCCTGCAGTTAAAGGATGGTTGCCTAGTAGTTATGTAGTATGTACAAGTTTTTCATTCTATCTCATCTAAATTAACAAGCAAAAATGTCTCTAAAAATCTTATGGTTGGCATGAAGTATTCCTGTTCATTTTACTGATTACTTACAATTGTCCTATTTCTGAGGGTCATCTTTTGATGGGTGTGTTCTCTGCAATGTTCACAATTGAAGTTCCTGTTTGACCTGTTACATATTGAAAATCCTCGATGAACATAATTATGGTTTTAATTTCCATTGTAATTATTGATTACTTTTATAAAAAAAAATCTAAACCAATTTATTGTAACATAATGCTTAGGAAAATATTTATGTAATATCAATGGAAAAAAGGAATCATTATCTCCGGTTAACCTAAAATCACAAGTACCGGTAAGCATTAATCATATAAATTCACATACGTAGAACCATTAGCTTTTTGTGCTATCAAATCATAGCCATCGCTGTGCAATAAAGGAAATCAAGTACTAATCCACAGCTTGGTGGCAATAAAGTTACTATCCCCGAGTAAAAAGTGACAAGCCCAAATATAGAGGCAAAAATTAAAAAGTAACATTGAAAAAAAGTTCATCGTGAAAAAAGTCAGGGTATTAACTACAGATGATTCTTTTTAAAATTAAAGTTAAATTTAATTTTCGCTAGTAAAATTTAATCATATATAAATCAATGATTAAAAAAAATGAAAAAAAGATTTTAAATATTCCTTTTCTGGTCATTCACTAGTTCGTCTAATTAAAACGAAGCAAAAATAATTTTGTTTTCATCTTGAATCATTTAAAGCCATATATGGCGTATGTACAATGAAAATAACTAGACTAAAATTATAAGAACTTATATGTGTATCATTACTTTAAATAACATGATAAAGATAGAAAATTTCCATAAATTACAAAATCTAAGTCAATTGCGTTATAAAGATATCAAAATTTAATTTGGATTCTCGGAATTTTCTCCGACTTGGAAGAAAATACAAAAGATTTAAAAAACACATTACAGAGAAGATAAAATCGTATTATTAGATAAAACGAGGTGTTCTCCGTGCTCCGAATTGTATGAAAAGCTTTAATTTAAATGTATTAACTATATTTCTCTACTTAATTTTGTATTTTTCAAAAATATATTTTTGATCAGTTACGCCATATATGGCTTTAAAAAAACGCTACATAATTGCATGACACTTATCAATGAGCTGATCGAGTGAATGTACACAATTTAATAATGAGATATCTGCGAGGCATATATGTACAAACAAATATTGCTATATTAAACAAAGGAAAGGGGGAATTCAAATTAGGAAATAAAAGATCGTTTTAAAGTAAATCAGTCTTTTAGTACTGCAAAATGGATGCAGTTGTAAAGATTTATGCATAATATTAGCATGCTGTCTGGAATATTTCCATATTGGGGAATTTAATAGCAAAAAAGAGTGAAAATACCGGTGGTGCTTTTCATGTATTACATGTGTATTTTAAAATTCCTAATAGCCCAAGGGGATTCCTCAGTGCAAAAAAACCACTAGCCCCATCCTCAAAAATGGAAGCCCCGGGTGTAGCGCGATGCTAATTACACACCCATCATGTGAAATAGTTATAGTAGCCCTATATAAATTTCAGTATTGTTTAAAATTAATTAAAACAAATGACAAAAACAATAACTAAAAAAAATCAAACTAAAGCAGACACTCAGTCAAAATCAAAGACAAAAAGAAGCACTGTTTTGACTGAAAGTTTTTCAGTAATACAATGAATGTCTTAAGTCACATATCAGATAAGATAAACTTACACACAATTATTTAGTTGTTGTCAATTATCCCATTTATCATCATCTCAGCTCACTTTGCGATTGTAATACTGTGTACATGAACCGATAATTTACAGCTGATTTATGAACACACGATTGTTAAAATTTTCATTTCCCTTTTCAATATACATTGTCAGAACATACTTAGTTGGTTATGATATAAAATTAAATAATAAATACTTTCGATTTAAGATTATCTAACAATATACGATCATTTACTAAATACTTCTCGCCCTCAAGAGAGTTAAAAAGACAAGAGAAAATTCAAAATACAAACAAGTGGAAGTCAGGATTAATTGTTCCGATATATCTATTTTAATTTTATGCACAATTGTTTTCAAAATTACATTAAAATCTATTTTCCTTAAACAAGAACCCAGCAATGGATAAATATTAATCGAATAAACTTACCTTTTCTCTTGTCAATCAGAAAATCTTGTTGACATTAAGAGTTTCTTAGTCGCCATTTTTTTTTTCCATGAAAACAAACGTTGTTATGATAAGGATCACCGGAAGTTGATTTTCGGAACTCTCGAGAATTCAGAGTTCCGAATGTAAAACTGAAACAACAAAACACGGTGCGTCCGTGAAAGCAACTTTTTTGGACACTTTTTTGGACAAATCGTCGTGTCCAAGTTTTGTTGGGTACTAACCTGCAAATACCCAATTAGGATGTTTTAAGCATATTCAGCGAAACTTCTTATTGGGTATACCCAATAAGCAAAAAGTACCCAATAAGTACAATCTTGGCATGAAAAATACCCAATAAATGCACTCTCGTAAACACGGACAGACAGACTGACGGACGGACGGACGCAGAGGAAACCTATAGTCCCCACCGGTTTCACCGGTAGGGGACTAACAAATGATTCAAGGGTTCAAATACCATATAATCCCTATTAACCGCCCCGGGCGTTTAGAAAATTGTAAAACGGGGGCGGTTTTTTTGGTACTCTATTTATGATATTCAATGTCAAATTTTAACTTTAAAAAATCTTTTGAAAAAATACAAGGAACCTATAAAATAATGTCTAACTTTACTTAAAGTGAAGATAACCCACCCAAATTATGCTTATTTATTCATTACCATTGAAATATTGGAGAATAGATAAGTTTAATTTTCACTTTCTTCAATATTTTGATACAATTCATGTTGATTTTAATCACTTTACAGCCAGAGGGCCCTTATTTCCTGACAATTGAAAAAGACCTAAGGGTGCGCTTATAGGGACAGGGGCGGTTAATATGGATTATACGGTATATAACGTATAAGATAGCATACTGCCATACTTGATTCTAATGATTACATGTTGGTAACACAGGGGAATTACCAACAACACACCTGTAAAATGTCTTTAAAGAAATTTGCTAGTTTAATTTCATTGCTATATAGGAAAAATTTTATCAATGATTGAATGAAGCTAGCACAAAATACATATATTTAAAAATAAAGTGATCAGCCTGTTTCAACATTGCTGGTACTTTACTTGTTTCATCTCTAAGCAGGTAAATAGCCAGGTTTATCTGCATGGCTTTATATATAAGCTTGGTTGAATATTCTTTGAGAATTAAGTATGCTTATAAATTAACTCAGCTACTCTAATAAGGTATTTTGCTTTACATTAACAACCTATTGCATCCAAATTTTTTAACATTTTTACATAGACCTAAAGATGCATTAAAAGAAATATATTCAAATTTAAAATAATAATAAAACATAATGAATAAATGCAAAATTTAGCCTAAAGCAAAAAATCTATATATGGTTACCTGTTCCAAATGAAATAATGAATAGTGTTGATATCACATCAGAAATTTCAAGCTTTGGCAGATGTTAGGTCCTGGCATTCCGGGCTTTTGTTTTCTCCTTCATTTACAAACACCTTTATGTTCATTTAGCATCGTGCATGTTTAGTTCATCTTTAGGACGAAAAGGCAACGTAACAGACATTATTCAGAAAAAGATCTTTCCTTACAAATCATCTCCATCAGAAATATCAACTTGAACTGTTGAACTTATTGTCTCAGGCCACGGTCCAGAATCCGCTCTAGAATCCTATCGATAATGAGACAGGGGTCGTACATTTGGCCGTAGATTATGACGATGTTTGTACTTGCTGCATTTCATTTTTTAATGAAAAACGAAGCTTCAAATGAACAAAACTAGCCTAACCGGCGAGTCAGGAAAGTCATCAACATTACAACACGTTTTTGTTTACTCGCCATGCGCTTATGGCAAATGTCGTAAAATAATCATTTACTTATAGAACCAACAAATAAATGTAAATCGTATTGTGTAAAATATTTTTGAATTGGAAATAAAGGTATCAAACTCTTTGTAAACATTAAAAATGTATATCAATCATCTTTAGCAATTCATAATTACGTCAATCTGATTCAAGGCAGATGCGCGACTTCTTGCGCAGTGGCGCGAAATTTCGAATTAGGTTTGTCGTCCTTAAAATACAAAAGTATACTTTTATATTTAAGTAGAATCTGGAGGACTTTTGCAAATGAAAACAAATGCTGATCTTAATATTAAAGTAGATCGAGGTCAAGGAGAATGATTACATTATACCAGACAGACTCGCGTCAATAGTAAACCGGTATTAGTTTATTGTGATTCAGAGACCAGCTTCAATAGTAACCTATAAAACTGAGTGAATGTCGTTTGATTACTGCATGTCAATAAGCAAATTCAAAGAATTGTGGTCCCCCATTTTTGGTGTCTTTGTTTGTGAGATTTTTATGACATATTGTGTCCGATATGAACGCCCTATCACATGCCTTTAACAAATTATCACCAAAGTTGATTTTTTAAAATAATAATGATTATCCATCAGTACGTTTCGTACACATACATGTAAACGAATTCATAGCTGTATGTGGGAGTAGAGTCCCCCTCCCCCTCCCTCCCCATGTAGAATTTTAACACAAGCACAGCTGTGTTGGAATAAGAAATATAAATTAAACCTTATCTTATTGCAAATTTATTTCGTTTACACGAGAAAAATTCACCGAGTGAATTTTTCTCATGAAGAAAGTGAAACATAATAATTAAATATTATAGTAATTAAATCTGACCAGACCTTTTACGGTGTTTGGATGTTTGGGATAAGGAGTATGGCGCAAACGTTTAGACATATCTGTTTCACTCAGCATCTGTTATCTAGCAAAATCAAATGGGAATCACAAAAAGTCTCTTGTGTTGACATCAAAGTCATTATTCATTTACTATCACCAATTATTGATTAACAAATAGGCCTGCATCAAATATATAAGATTTGTCAAATTTCTGGATTTTAATTATTTCAATTTGCTGATTCATTAGAACTCTTTCATGCTAACATATAAACTATGAACTTTAGACTGTACCCTAGCCAATCAAAATCATATCAAGATAAGTTATTCTTATAATATAGCTGTAGTATTTTAGATTCTTATTTCGTTATACTTGTGATTTTTAATTCGGCTCATTCAACTTGAAAGGTGATATTACAAGCAGATATAAAAGTACAATACACTTTTGACCCCCCTCCCCTCCCCCTCTTAGAAATTTTGAAAGTAGGCTATAACTTATATTATTTATGTCATACTTTGATACATAACTAACTAATGTCACTATGATTGTGCATTGCTTTACACGAAAAGCCAGGATCTTCCGGGGGCTTTGTTCCCTCGACCTATCTGGGAGCCTCAAGATTGCCCCCTGATCCCCTTCTTGAACGCAATATTAAGCACACCCTCAATTCCAATCCCCTATCCATCCATGGATATAACATGTTCTATATCTTAATTTCTTTTATGTTACACGCAATGTCCTAGGAAGAAAGCCTGAGGGTGAGTGATTCATGTACATGTACCGGGTATATAGAGTACTAAAAGAAACTTGGTTAATTTATTCTAGGATATTTGTACCTTTTCATTAGATGACCTGATTTTGTCCCAGGCTTTCCTCCGTCCGTCTGTCAATCTGTAGTTCTGTCCGTCTGTCACAAAAACTTTAACCTTGTTCATATCTTTTGAAATAGAAGAGATAGGGCTATAACATTACATTTGTATATTGCCAGTGGCAAGAGATTTCTAAACACTATAAGTTTTTTTTTACCTTGACCTAAAGTTTCATTTACTTTTAAAAGTGAATCAAACTTTTGGGACTGAGTCAAAAGATATACTTAAATCAACTGAAAAAATATTATCACACTGAATACACTTAAGAAGGATGAGAGCCCTAGCTCAAAATGTTCAACAATTTAAGGCCAAGTTTAAAGTGTTGTATTTTTTGAAAAGAAAGGTCAAACCCCAAGGGTAAACTTGGTGGTACCCAAAGAAAGGTTTTGTCAAAACTGTGAAATTTGAAAACCCCAGCAACACTCAATCAATAGTTATGGGCTAAATCAAAGTTGACAACAGGCAGACAAAGAACAAAAACAAAATAATCCCGAGATCTTTCGACCAGGGCAAAAAACAGTGTGTCTTTTTGTGACAAATAAATAAACGTTTTATTAAATGGGTGATACGGTAGCTCTCTAGTAGTCCATTACATTTTTTTTTACCAGAGAGCTACATGTACAGATATACAGCTGATGATACTATTGAAAGAATGATGGCATATTCTTAGTGATATGCGCTGCTTTTCGGGTGGGGTATGTACGAAGGGATGAGAGATCAACATAGTTTTTATGAATTAAAAAATATTTATATAGCTTGTAATGCACTAAAAATCAGCAATAATAAGGAAATTTTTTCATCATTGTAAGGGATGGGTGTAATTTTTTACAGCGATAAATTGTCCATGTCTAAATTCAATCAAATACTTATATAATTATAGATATTTGCAGAAAATATTGTTAGAAACATGACTAGTATTCATACTAAATATAAATAGAGTGAGATTCGTCTATCACGAAGCTACTGGGACTCCGTAATTCATTATGTCCGTGTTTGGAATTTGTTTTCACTAGCTGGAGATCTAAATTAAATTAAAGATAACTTTGCAATATCAGTGAATTCACAATATCCATGCTCGTACTTAACAAGTTTCCCTGTACATATAAAGCACTTCTTTAAAGGATTATAAGAAATTTATTTATTTACTTTCTTTAATTATCTGTTTATTCATTTTGAATACATAGTTTGGTTATGCTGGCTATTTATGATTAATATTTATAGGTGTTGAATTAATTTTTTCTACACCTGACAATGAAAAAGAATAGAATACTTACAATGCAAAGTAGAGACATTCCGAATAAATCATTCATCTTTGCATTCACCGTTCGTTTACCTTTCATTTTTAAGATCGATGGGGGGGGGGGGGGGGGGG
>PRKT01000145.1:28214-104324 GCA_003671525.1 Saccostrea glomerata
GGGGGGGAGGGTGTCAATCGCGAATGTATCTGTGTTAACTTGTCTGTCTTTCTTTCTGTCTAGCTGTCCGTTTGTAATTTTTTTTTCGACTTCTTCTCCAGAACCACTCAGCCAATGTTAATCAAACTTGCCACAAAACATCCTTGGGTTAAGGGGATTCAAGTTTGTTTAATTGAATGGCAACCTTTCAAGTGCTGAAAATTGAAAATTAATGAAAATTTGGTGGCATATTTTTAAAATTTGCTTCTCAAGAACCACTATGCAAGGAAAGAAGACTGTGGATTCAAGCATGTTCAAATCATTGACACTCAGGGATAAGGCAAGGTCACAAGAGACCATCAACATTCTACATAGTAATTCCTAGAATTACAGTGTATATACCATAATCTTACCATAATAAAAATCTTTAAAAATCTTCTTCTCAACAAGAGTAAAGCCGTGATTGGTCATATTTATATGAGGGCATCCTTGGGTAGTAAATATTCAAGTTTGTTCAAATATTAACCCCCAGGGGTAGGGTGTGGCCACAATGAATTAACAAATTTTTAAATAGAAATTAAAAAAAAAATCTTTTAAAAAATATCTTCTTCTCAAAAACATCAAAGCCATGATTAACCATATTAAAAGGTAGTGTAGATTCAATTTTGTTTGAATCATGTTCCCGGGGGGGGGGGGGGATTGGTAAGGTGCGGCCACAGTGGGTGATCAAAGTATAAAGATCGGTGTAAATAAAAAAATCTTATAAAATTTCTTCTTAAGAATATCAAAACCCTGATTGATCATACTGTAGAAGCACAAATTTTCATGGGCATAAAATTTCATTGTTTTCTCATCAAAAATAGTTTCGTGGGCATTTAAACCATTGTTTTGAAAGTAACCCTATTCAATATATAGTCATATAAAATTTCGTATGAGATTTCATTTCGTTGAATATTGTTAACAACGAAAATAAACGAAATTTAATCCCCCACGAATATTTGCGCTTTTACAGTATTTATGTGAGAGCATCATCATCAGGTAGTGCAAATGGAGGATTCAAATCATGACCCCCGAGATAGATTGGGTCACAAGGACCATCAAAGTTTCACAAAGAAATATAGGAAGATTCTTAAAAAATCTTCTTCTCAAGAACATTAAAAACATGATTGTTCATATTTATACGAAAACATCCTCAGGAAGTGTAGATTCAGATTTGTTCAGATCATGACCACCGGTGGCTAGGGCTGATCACGGGGGACATTCAAATTTTTACAGTGTGATACAGGTACAAATTATACATAAAAAAAATCGCAAGACACGTCAAATCAATGATTAATCATTATTACATTGAAGCTTCCTCAGGTAGGGTAGATTCAATTTTGTTCCTATCATCACAGTCGGGGGAAGGGTCACAGCTTTAAAGAGTAAAAAATCCCTAGTAAGTCAAAGAAATATGCAGACACCTTTGTCAGTGTAAATTCAAGCATTCAACATTGTTCAAATCATACATGTAGAACCCTCAATTAACCTCAGTGCTCAGATGAGCGATTTGGCCCATGGGCCTATTGTTAATTTTATGTGATAATTTACCATTCTTAGAATACATTTAGTTTTTAGTTTTTTGTTTTTGTTTAATGAAATTGTTGTTACCTTATCTGTAATCAATCAATATACATTTTGATACAAAAATTCAGATCAATATTTGCAAGCATTTAGAAAAAATAGCATAATACTTTTCATACTATGCGTTAAAAGTTTATAACAGAAAAAAATTCTTGTGATAAACTGTTTAAAATTGAAACGGCCGTAATTTTCTGATGAAAATGAAATGGAACGAAATTCAAATTTGATCTGTAACTAATCAAGATACAGACCATTAAACGTGCTACTACACCTCAGAAACGAAACGAACCGTACCGTTCAAGAAACGTACAATACGAAACTAAAAAAAAAAGACAAAACAAAACAAAACAAAACAAAATTAAAGGAAGGTATAACAAATCAGATTCCTTTCTCTAATTGCTTCATTGAAATGACCAATTGGTTTGCGGCCGATTTTGACGCTTGCGTCAATATATGTTTCTTGTCCTTATTTAAAACGCATCATTCGCCATTCGGAGAGATATGCTTAATGACAACTTACATTGGAAAGCTTAGCTCGCTTCCGGATTTCAAACATGATGTGTTACAGTGTACATTGTATATCTCGACATAAAGATGACAATTAATCACTGATTAATACAAAATTAAATAAAATGCCCACTTAGTTTAGATGTAAGTAAAAAGGTAAATCCATATGTACATGTTAAAAAATTCAACTAATTATCATTTCCGAAATCGAAAATAAGTTCGGATAGATACACGATCTTTAGGTGAAGGCTTTGGAGCCTGTACAGAACTGTTACATTTACTTTATATACCTTTGATCATAGCATCCCAAGTCGTCAGTCATCAACCCCCACTTTCACCATACAACAAGTGCGTGATCAGTTTTCTTAATTTACTTGTTTAAAAAATAATTTAGAGGATGGAGAAGGATAAGGAAATAACGAACAGTATTCAAACTCAACGTCCATTAAACAATATACAAAATAAGAGCAGAGCAAACACGGACCTTAGTTAGTTCAAACACTGCCACTTACAACTCCTTTTGGCGACTGAAGTTCGATTCTATTTGAACGAGAAAAGCTTAAGGAGCTTGTGGTACATTGTAAGAAGAGTCCATGCGCCAAAGGGAAGTCAACATTTTTTGATACGTTTGATATTCATTATTAGAATAAATAAGCATATTGAATTAACAGAAACATATGGATGCAACTTGTAATTAGGTTCATTTTAACCATGCTGCCATTATTTTCCCGATCGTACAATGTATTTCCCTTTCTGTATATTATGAAATCCAATTCAATCAAAATTTTCGTTCCACCTACTACTATCCTCTCTGATAGAACGGATTAAAATCCGTTTTCTTAAATTGGAGAATTACCTAAATAATTATTCATAATCTAAAATAATAAATAAATCTTACATGTATTTAGTATCAGAAATATATCAATTTCCGTATTTTTTTTTTCAAAGTCAATGGCATAATATAATTATATATTGTTAATTCTTTGAAATCCACAATCAGTAACAAGCCGTATTTCGTTTTGAAAATATCGATTCCCAAATATTTTGAACTATTTTGAGTAAAGAATTGTGCGTGTGCGTTCGCAATCGTGTAAGATCGTGTAATGTGTAGAATCGTGTGCGTGAAGGATCGTTTGTGTAACAGGTTAAATCGTGCGTTAATCGTGCGGAATCGTTCGTGTAACGTGATCGTTCGTGTAAGTTGTCAATAATAACGTTGCAGCCACTGAACAGTTGTTGAAACTCCAAGCTAAGGTCAAAAGGTCACATTTGGCAGTACCCCAAAAAGCTCTTGTAACAAGAAGGATATGGAAATAACGAACAGTATTCAATCTCAACGTCCATTAAACAAATATACAAAATAAGAGCAGAGCAAACACAGACCTCCGAAACATCTGAGGTGGGATCAGGTGCCATGGAGGAGTGAGCATCCCCTGTCAACCGGTCACACCCGCCGTGTGCTCGTTGTCATAATCAGGAAATAACGGAAGAAATCCGTCATCATTTCAGTGTATAAATAATGGACTAACAATTGGTATGAAAAACGTCAGTCAGCATTTCATTCAATGATAAATTGTATTTGCTGACAAGGTCATTGTATCGACCATAGAATTTACGAAATGATGACTTTAAACGATACTGTTGATATTCTTGTTTCATCAACTTGCTTGTCAATAATTTACCTCGTTTAAGAAATTGTTCATACGTAGATACAAACGAAGACAATGTTGTTACCTGCTTTGTCGGCAGGAACCAGTACGTACTGATCGTGTAATCTATCTAATTCTTTTTTCACTTCTGGTTTATTGAACAGAGAAGGATAGATGGTTTTCATTTTGCCCCTCAATCTTTTAATACGTGACTTTAACTTGGATCTGATACATTTAATCCATTCTGACAAGGTGTCAATGTCTTCTTTTTTCATATCTGGCCCATCGTCTGGTGTAATTTTCAACAGAATCCATAATATGTATGAAATTCCAACGCCAGTTGAAGGATCGGGGTTCCCTATATTTAGGACCTTTTAAAATAAGTGATCCAAGGTCCTCATTACGAACTATTTTTACGTCACCTGTAATGACGTGGAATGTTTTTTTCAATATTAACCTTAAGAGTACAGTTAGACTCTTTGAATGTCTACTTGACACATTTTATTGATTCCAGTACTACAGTGTACATATTGTTTTCTTTCGTAGATCCCTGCGTAGGAAAATACAGCGCTTGGGAGACAAAGATATCAGGTGAACAATTATTTTATAATTATAATGATCGGTTTAATATAGCGCTTTTCTAGCATAAATGCTACTCAAAGCGCTTTACATTATTACCCACGAAGACCTTAACAATCCAGAATCTTTCTCAGTGCAAGCTGCCGTTATCAGCGCTAGAACACTAACTTTCTGACAATATCTCTCACTGTCTATCGCCAGGTACCCCTTTTACACTTGGGTAGAGTGACATCTACTTATTTTAGATCAAAACGAGTTCTTGGATATATTTTCTTAATTAACAGTAAACAGAAAGTTAATTGCATAACTATAATAAATTTATTATTTTATAGTATGTTTTTAAAGTTTGCATTGCTTTCACGGTATTAATAGATGAAAAGTCTTTATTTTAAAAGCATCTTTACTCGCTGTGAGTGGGTTTTATATGATCAAGAAGGGGTGAAAGTCATTTTTAATTCGGTAAAAAAAATTTCCGGGAACGCCCCAGCCTCTACCGTGTTCCCGCCCCAACATTCGCATATTGTACGTTACTGGCAGAAAATTGTTAGAAAAATAGCATCACCTACATAGTTATCGTTTCAATAAAACATAGCACAAAAGCCCATCTCAACTAAAGGTGATATGTTCCTTACTGTACAACACAATGCAGTAGAATTCCGTATTTGTCCCCCGCTTCAACTGAAAGTTTGGGATATTAATTTTAATCTGTCTGTCCGTCTGTTCGTCCGTCCGTTTGTTCATCCACCCGTCTGTATTTCTGTCTGTCTGTAACACTTACAATCTGCTCGATATCTCAAGAACACTTTAAGCTTTTGCAATGAAATATTACATACCCTATGGCCAAGAAAAAAAAATACATTTTGAAGAGAAAAGGTTAAATGTCGAGGTAATGAATCAATAAATTCTATCTGTTTCTTTTCCGCTCAAAATCTCGGGAATCCTCTGAGCATTAGCAATGAAATCTTACATGTACATAACAACTCCCTGTGGCCTAAAAAGACCCATATTATGATCAAAAGGTCAAAGGTCAAGGTCGTAATTTTATACATTGTGTCTATGTGTAACACTTTCATATCCGGGCGATATCTCAAGAAGCTGTTCAGCTTTTGCAATGACATTTTATATCTGTCCATATATCCCTATTGCCTCTCTCACGCCTCTTAAAGTAACCCGTCCCATTAAAAAAATGTTATTTTTATTAAAGTCGTTTGGCACTTTCTGTCAAGTAAAAGATAAATTAGACAACAGCAGGCATGCTTATGAAAATTTCCTAAGACGCGCCCAAAATATTTGGAACGATATATCTTAGGAATATCTTAGGATACGTGTTATACGGTCTTAGGGTGGGAGACGAAAGCATTAAAGGCGTTGTGAATTCCATCTAAGGCATTTCGGTTTTTTTTTAATCTTAGCAGTACAGAAAGTTTCCATTCCAAATATCCAATATATTCATGGGGGAATGTAGAGGGGGCGTTTCTGGAAGTAAGTTTTCCCCTGAGGTCTTAAAAGAATATACATTAGTTAATCCCCCCCACCCCACCCGGACTCACACACACACCCTTACGAAAAAACGCAAACCTCTGGTAATGAAACAGAAATCCATATAGGAACACATGTTTCCTACCATAATTTTTTAAAAAATCAGGTTTGGCGAATCAGACTATTACCGTTTTTAGCTCACCTGAGCCGAAGGCTCAAGTGAGCTTTTCTGATCACATTTTGTCCGGCGTCCGTCTGTCCGTGTTTACGAGAGTGCATTTATTAGGTATTTTTCATGCTCATTTTGCACTTATTGGGTACTTTTTGTTTATTGGGTATACCCAATAAGAAGTGTCGCTAAATGTGCTAAAACACCTAAATTGGGTATTTGCCGGCAAGTACCCAACAAAACTTGGACACGACGATTTGTCCAATAAAGTGTCTAAAAAAGTTGTTTCTATGAACAGACCATGTTTTGCGTTTCGGTTTTACACTCGGAACTCTAAATTCTCGAGAGTTCCGAGAATCAACGTCCGGTAGTCATGATCATAACGGTGTTTGTTTTCACGAAGAAATATATGGTGACTAAGAAACATACGAAGTCAACAAGATTGTCTGTTTGACAAGAGCAAAGGTAAGTTTATTCGATTAATATTTACCAAATGCTAGATTCTTGCTTAAGGAAAATTGATTTTAACGTAAATTAAAAGTAATTGTGCACAAAATTAAAATAATTACCGAAACAATCCATTCTAAGTGGCATTTGTATGTATTTTGAATTTCCTCTGCCTTTTTTACTCTCTTAAGCGCGAGAAGCATTTAGAAAATTATCTTATATGTTAAACAAGTTTATCTTTTAAAAAATATAGGCGAGCTAGCGCCGTAGCAATTTTTAAACACAGAAAGGAAGGTCCGTGATCAAGTGATTTATTTTGTTGAATTCTGTAATTTTTATCGAGGCTGGAGTGTCATTATACAGGTTTAGTATATCGTTGAGGGAGTCAGCAAGATTCCAGTTCCCCAAGAGCAAGTCTATTTCCCGAGGCGCTTGCGCAAGAACTGCTAGGTTTTAAAAAGCCATGCACATCAATTTTTTAAAAATAAATAATGGATTTATTCGTTATTTAAGTGTAAATTCTTGCTTCTGGAATTTGTCAGAATGGCCGAATTGATCAATCAAAAATTAGAATCTATCTTGCTTGTGCTTAGACGTAAAAAAGAAAACCTCCCTTGTCTCTGTTTAGAACAATCAAGTAATGGGCTTTTCCGTCAGAAAAAAAGGAAAATTGAAGTATAATTTGCAATTATGTAGCTATATTTAAACTATAAGCTAAACAATAATTAAACAGTTATCTAATTATACAACGGAATTGTTACCGTACGGTCTATCCAAATTAGTTTTCAAAGTTTTCCCAAAATGCATCACCATGAAGCCGAGCATGCGTATTCAAGGAATAAGGACTAACGTAGTTGCTAGCGCTCGAGAGCGCTAGCAATAATATTTTATAACTTGGTTAGTGTTAATTATTTAGTTTGATATAGTCACCACTTAGTATGTTTTGACAAGGTTTATTGGAAAGCGAAATGAAGATTTCAACAATCATTTTTCCATAAATCATCTGAAAATTAACGGTTCATGTAGACTTTCACTCAATCCACTAAAAGTTAAGTGCCATGCAATTAAATCAAAATATATTTGCAGTGTTTTTAATGATTTAAGATGAAATCAAAATAAATTTTGCTTCGTTTTAGATGAGCTAGTGAATGATAAGAAAAAGAAAGATTTTAAAAACCCTTTTTTTCATTTTCTATCATAATCATTAATTAATATATAATTAAATTTTGCATGCTAAAATAAAACTTTTTGATTCTAAAAGAATTACCTTTAGTTAATACACTGACTTTTTCACTATTATTTTTTTCAATATTGCTTTTTAGATTTTGCCTCTATATTTAGGCTAGTAACTTTTTAGTTGGGGATAGTAACTTTATTGATGCCACCAGGCTGTTGGCTATTACTTGAATTTTTAATTGCACAAAAAGCTACATGTATTAGGTTTACACATGCGAATTTATATGATTAATGCATGCTTGTGATTCAGGATACTTGGATATAAATTTAAGATCCATTTCCCTCATATTTGATTCATATTTTTTCCTAACTTATAATACATTAAATTGGTTTAGATTTTTTATTGAAGTTACCAATGATTGCGATGAAATTTGAAACCATAATTATGTTTAGTTGAGGATTAAATAATTTTTCAATATATAACAGGTCAACTTCAGGTTTGAACATTGCTGAAAATACAGAAGAAGGTGACCCTCAGGAATTGGACAGTTGTAAGTAATCAGTAAAAAAAATCAGGAACCCAGGTAAGCTATTGTTAATGCCATGCAAATAGAAATAACCTCTTTAGTCCTCATGTTCAGTTTGATTATTTTCCTTAGTACATGTATATATTTATAGTAGTGTCGCTTTTGATGCCCTTTACTTTTGCCACATTTTGTAAGTTCTATGGTCGACACAATGACCTTGTCAGCAAAAACAATTTCCTGATCATGACAAGGATCACACGGCAGGTGTTATTGATCAACAGGGGATGCTCACTCCTCCATGGCACCTGATCCCACCTATTTTGTTTCGGAGGTCCGTGTTTGCTATGCTCCCAATTTGTATTGTTTTTATGCGCTTTGAGATCGAATACTGTTCGTTACAAGTATTTCGATATCTTTCCTTTACTCGGCTTTTCATATTTTCAAGTTCCATCCAGCTTAGTCAGTTTTAATTACACTTTATTCAAAGCATTATTCAGGAAGGGGAGGGGGGTCAAGTGTGTTTCTGTCCATGCCAATATAATATTAAAGTATTTCTTAAGATTTGGGTCAATTTGAAATCCTCTTTAGTAGAACCATTGTGCTAAATACAGTAATAATGTGAAAGATTTGTCATGTGGTATAGAGATGTGAAGATTGTGGCCCCCTATTGTACTGATAGTGTTACATTAAAAGTCTAAATTTTCATTGAATAGGTGTAGAATCTTCTTAGAATTTCTTTCTTAAGAATAAGAAAATTAAAAACTGTTTAATAGATATGCAGCATCTTTTTGTGTGTTGAATTATGATTCCAATATGCTAAAGTAATGGCAGTGGGGATGGGGGGGTACACATTAGGATGAAAATGAAATTAGACATTGAAGAGAAAAAGAAAGAGTAGATAAATTTATTTATCAATACATATTTGTGAATAAGAAATATACTTCTCCTTCATGGTTGGGTAAGATCAATATAAAGTTTGATCTTTCTGTGGCCAAGTAAAACACATTTTATACTGACTAGAAATGTTGTCAGCTAATTGCAGAATGAATAAAACGGACAGAAGCAGAACTGAAGGAGATGCATGAAATGAGGAATATTTCAAAGAATGTCCGAACAAAACCACTACTCTTGGAAGACAAGATAGCAGTATTGCAATTTCAAAGAGCAGCTCAATGGAAGAATCATACAGTATAGGCCATGGGAGACACTGAAGAAGAAAGCATGGAACAGTGACAAAAATAAAATCATTTTGACATTATTGTGTTATAGAATTAAAGCCCTACCTGTAAAATTTTTGAATGTAATGGCCTTACGCTTGCTCTAAGACTACTGACAGTGAGTATTTGATTGAATATCTTGATCCCAATTTGTCGAAAAGATTTTGACATAGCGGCATAGCGTGTATTTTTTTTTTTATCTTTTGATACAAAGATTTTCATTCATTGTACTTGTAATTGAGTTTAAGTTAACGATGAAAAGTTTAGGTCCTGGTGCAACACACTGTTTTATTGGCTGAAAAAATAGTTTGTGATTTCCAACCCAATACATTCCATGAATATCAGAAGTATTTTTTTATTACAGGGAAAATATACATCGTACAGGTATCTGTAATAAACAGGATTTCTTAAAATATTTTTTACAAGCTTATGTAATCGGTTCAACTTTTATTTTCATAATATAGAACACAATCTGAGCAACTGAAGGAAAATATTCATTTATGTGCTTATGTGGTTTTAAGTCTGAATTTTTGGTACTTACTTACAGATGTTTCATCATACAATATATTTAGGGAAGAAATTTTTCTCCCTATCTTGCTCTACCTGTAACGAGTTATACTTAATTCCAAGTGTAATACTTAAATTTTACAATCATGGTTATAAAAATGGTATTATTTACAGCCAAAGTTTAGGCACACACTGCTTATATCTTCGTATCATTTGCAAATTGTTCTCTGAATAAGATGTTGAATGTTAGAATTAAGGTATTCAAGATGTTTTAGACTTAACTATACTTATGCAGATAAATATGAATTCAACAAGGGAGAGACAAATTTCATACCTATTGGGTTTGCAGTCTATTGCGAGAGTATAGATATCCAAGACATAAAAACCTTTTGGGGGAGGATGATTTTAATGAAAGGTATGTTACCCAAGAAGTATTGGACAAGTAAACATTACCTGTAGGGAATTATTCTAGTGACAGAATGAAATACCCAAGAGTAGTTGGACAGATATCCAATACTGATGAAGTATTCTGATGAAACAATTCAAGAAACCCAATAAGAATTGGACAAGTGAACATTATCTGTTGGGTGGGATATAGATATCCAGAAAGAGTTGGACAGGTGTCCATTACCTGTAGGGTTGTATTCTGAGGAAGCAATTCAGGAAACCAAAGAAGATATGGATAAGTGTCCATCACCAGTTGGGTGGGATGTAGATATCCAAGAAGAGTTGGACAGGTGTCCAAAACCTCTTGGGTTGTATTCTTATGAAGCAATTCAAGAAACCCAAGAATAAATGGACAAGTGTTCATCACTTTTTGGGATGGATGTAAATATCCAAGAAGAGATGGACAGGTGTTCATTACCTGTTGGGTTGTATTTTGATGAAACAATTCAGGAAACCCAAGAAAAAATGGACGTGCAAGTGTCCATCACTTGTTGGGTTGGATGTAGATGTCCAAGAAGAGTTGGACAGGTGTCAATTACCTGTTGGGTTGTATTTTGATGAAGTAATTCGAGAAACCCAAGAAGAAATGGACAAGTGTCCATCACCTGTTGGGTTGGATGTAGATATTTAAGAAGAGTTGGACAGGTGTCCATTACTTGTTGGGTTGTATTTTGATGAAGCCATTCAAGAAACCCAAGAAAATTGGACAAGTATCCATTGCGTTTTGGGTAACTTTAATCCCTTCATCAGAATACAACCCAGCAGGTTTTGGACACCTGTCCAATTCCTCTTGGATACCTTTATTCCACCCAAAATTCAATGGATATTTGCCAATTTTCTTATCACATGTTTATATCAGTTTCTCCTCAAATACTAGTTTGTGGTATTCAAGAAATGTTGAACATAATCTGAGATGTATAGAGGTGTGTTTGCAGAATTCAGTTTACTGTATTTAGTTATTCATATATTTCAATATAAGGTGTTTGTAAAATATATATCTTAATTGCAAAGATCAATTTTAGGGGTTACAATGGAAAGTTATCACAGAAATTGACAAACTTGTGTGTTCAAGCCGAAAGGTTTTCAGTCTTGTCTGAATTTACCAGCAAACAATAAAAATATAATAAATTAGGAATGAATGAAGAAGAATAATAAGAAAACCCATATAAAATATGGACATTTGGAATTTTACCCTATCCTCAGTGAAATTCATGAAATGCACTCCACAACCCTAGATAAGTATTGGGTAAAAATCGGCAGTAATTTGGATGCGAAGAGCATTTTGAATTTCAAATATTTGGGAGGGAGGGTGGGAAATTTCACCCTCATGCAAACCAAATGAATACGTCAGATATACATGTGTGTATAACAAAGAACGTTACTTGAATGGTACTAGCTCATTTCCTCAACTGCAGTAGAATCGAAAGTGAGGCTTGAGGCTTTGCATTACAAACTATCACTGAAGATGTTACCCTATCCTCAGTGAAATGCACTCCACAACTCTAGATAAGTATTGGGTAAAATTCGGCAGTAATTAAATGTTAATCGGACTTCTTTGAATATATCCGTGACACGATTACAGAAAAATCATACATCTTCTCCAAATACTCAAAAAATAAAGTAAAAAATAGAGGAATACAAATGTTCACATATAATTTAATAATAAAAAGGAAAGTACAGTTGCATATCATTACAATATAATTTCTCACACAAGAAGACACAGTTCCAACTAACAATGTCATGCGGATATGTGACAAAGATACTGAGATACTGACAATGTTTACTTTAGAGGAATGCAGCGTAAAGGGCATCGAAATCGGCATGTTTATTGAAGAAGGAATTTACATTTTCCAGGGTCTTGTCATCGGCTGCTTTTACCAAATTATCGGCCACCTGACTTGCATCTTTAATGGCACAAGCCCTAGTGTAATAATGGGCTGTTATCTCTGACGACCATCCAACATGCTGCATAATTCCACGCGTATCAGTTTTACTTTTGGCATACGCGAGGGTTACGGCGCAGCCTGCTCGCATGTTGTGAGGAGTTTCGCCCTCAAAAATTCCTAAGGTCACTAAATAACCTCTGCATCTATCGTAAATTGACGAGTAAGACACCGGCTTATCAAGAACGCGTCCTGATTCCGTAATGACCCTAAACAAATATCTAATTGGATTCCGTGTTTTGATGAGAATTGAAAGTACGATTCAAGACCATGGACAGGGCAAATTGTGAAATCATTACATCGTTTAAGTACAAATGTGTTTGATTTTGTGGGACCACCCCTTAACGTTTTGCCGAAAGTGTGCATGAAGACAAATCCGCTATTGTCAGTTAATCTTTTTACCTCCTGTGATAATACTATCGCCACGTCACTCGCTCTGTCGCCGGCAAAAGATTGTAGCTTGATCAATGCTTGATCTCTCTGTAAAACATATTTTTCTCGCAATGAAATGTCATCCCTCTTTATTTCTGTATTTATGTATTGTGCAATAGACGTATTTTATCTACGAAAATAGGTTTTGCTTGTTTTGGCACTACGTGAGCTCGTGCTTGTTCCTCTTTAATAGCTTTCAAGTAAAGTTTAACTGTATCCGACGCCGCCGGGTTTCCAACACCGAGAGAAGGGTTCCATTCTCGACCTCTTCCCGACATGTCAAAAATATCAATCAGCTGTTGAATAATGTTACCTACTGTACCCGACGCTAATCTTACCGGACATGGGCGCTGTTGGATAGAGTTCTTTCCTAGATTTTTGCAAGATTTAGAATGAAGTTGTGTTTTGCCAGTTCTATCTTTCCACACTAAAAATCTCTTAATGTCATTTGGAGATGCACTAGTTAGACTTGGTTTCTCGGGTAGATGTTCGATAAATGTTTTTAAAGTACTGGCGAGGGAGGACTACTTCTTCTGGTGTGGTGAATTGATGTTCTGATTATGAAGTGTAGATAGTCTTTCATCAATCTGCTCTAGATTAATTACTTCAGCCTGAAATAATATTAAATAAAGCATAACCGATGTGCCATTAAAGTCCATTTCAAACCTTTTTTATCCAGAACGAACCCATTTTTTGAGGGAATTTCTAGAACACCAGTTTGACCCTTTACACCTACTATGGTTGATGAAATGATAAACTGTTTTAGTATTGGGTACCAAATAGGGGTTTCGTCAAGAACCGGGGCGATAAAAGTACATTGCTTTACGTGCTGGTCGTTTAGAAATTTTAATAAAGGAAGAATAATATTAAATGGCGGATTGACATAGGGGTTTTCTTCCCTTATAATGTCCTGTGCAAAAACATTCACACCCGCTGAAAAAGGTGATGGTGAGGGTGTAAATGTCTCAAAGGAACACCTTCGGGTGTTTTCATTGCATTGGAATCTAATGACATAAGATCTACCGTATGTGGTCCATTTCCACTAATGCCTATGATTTGTCACTGAGTTTTGAGTCCGTTAAAGAAATCGACCGGGATGGCACATCTGCTTTATTCTGATTTGAGGCAATATAAGTGAGACGCAAGTCAATATTATGATTGTAAGTTAGCGCAAACAATGATTTCATTATATCATTGAGAGGTTTGTTACGGGCCCCCTGGTTTTCCCACGCGGCAATGACGGAGGTGTTATCTGTCATTATGTCGACCCGGTGATTGTGAACAGCGCTGTCCAACGATTGGAGCGCCTTTATCAGTGCTTCAGCCTCTTTGAGATAAATCGGTCGTTTATCATTGCTATCCCAGAAATCGCTAAAGGTTTCTTGCTCCGCTGACATGACCGAAACGCCGTATTTGAAAAGAGACGCGTCTGTGGCGAGTGTAATTTGTTTATGCAGTTCTTGTCGCCATGGCACATATGTGCCCCAGTTGTCTATAAAATTCCAGTGCTCTATTTCTCGTTGAAGGTCACCTGTAATTGGAATTAGAAGAGAGTTCTTTAGACCACGCGATATAGCTGCATTGACCTCTCGGCAGTACAACCTTGCAGCTGGTACGACTAAATTCATCGATACGCATTTTCCTGCAAATTTCTGCAAAGTTTTGACATCGACTGTCTCAGAATTTAAGATATAGTTTCTGAGCGTAATAAATGACTGTTTTTTATCGTACGGTAAGATGAAAGCCTGCTTGGCGGAATCGACTATGAAACCGAGAAATTTCAATTCTGTAGTCGGAAAATGCCTACTTTTTTTCAAAGACAATGTATACCCTAGACGGGTTAAGAGTTCTAGCATGACACAACTGACTTTGCTTATATCACTTTCAAATGAGCCCATTCTGTTAGAAGCCACTAATAAACGATCATCTATGTACTGCAAAGTGATTATGCCCAATTCCCTCTAAAACGTAGTTACTTGCATGCCAATAGTTTGGTAAACAAAAGCGGAAGCTTTCCATCCAAAAGGTGTTACGGAATATGTAAATACCCAACCACCAACCTGGAAACCGAAGTAAGTTTCTGAGCCCTGTGTTAGCCTGACGTGGTAATAACCAGACTTCTCATCGCATGCGACCATAAGAACATCTTTTTCAACGAGGCGGGGGACATGTTGAAGATTTTCTAATTGAAATGGGCAATCTTTTATCCAATGATTTAGATATCGTTCGTCATGATGCAGTCTTGGTTTGCTAGGTTCTATGGTTAACGGCATGACTACTTTCGGCAATTCACACTCACCCAGTTTTTCCCAAAGACGAATCGAACCCGATTGCAACCGATTCAGAATTTCTCTTGATATGAATTCTAAGTAATTTTTACAGGTTGTGGAATTGTTGAAAAAGGCTCTGGGGGTTTCTGCAGAATTATAAGCTTTCCCTTTGAAATTTCCTTTGAAGGTTTGAAAGAAATCTTGCACATGTACCCCTTCCGATATCCACCTTACGACGTTTTCCGGTAAATGTTTCGGAAGCTTTAACCACTCATCTTTACAGGCATTAAGGCCCCCTGCTACGAAATTGTCTGGGTCACGTAAGGGTAAATTTCTAAGATTAGTTGGAATACTGTTATGTAACTCTTTTGAGGGGTTGGAGCGGACTGCAGGTGTGGGCTTGTCCTTGTTTAATGTCAGTTGGATGCTTACATCTTTCAAAGCAGCAAGTGGGTTAAAATTAACATTTATCTCCCATTCTGGCGCTGATAATGGTGGAAGGTTATGAATTTCCACAACGCCCTATAATACAAAATGAATTATTAGGCTCTTGAGGAGCATCCAACCGGGTCAAAAACAAGGGAACAAGCCATACACATGCAGTCCACGTGAACAAAAGTTCACTAACGAATCAGTGTCCCCGGACTGCGGTGAAGGCTTGGATATTAAAAACAAAATTCATGTTTCCACTTTTATTAAAGCAGATGAAACGTATTTACTGCAAATTCAAATTCAACAAAATTTACTGTGGTGTTGATACATGTATGACAGAATTTTTTTTTTCTAACGCAGACTGAAAATGAATGGTCTATTTGTTTTTAGCAATTTTCATTTTCTCACAATCTTTGGTAGCGTGTTCAGTTGAATTGCAAAAATAGCATTGACCTCGGGGTCTCCAACGATTCTGCCTGTTGCCCGAGAATCTACGATTAAACTGGTAATGGTACATCCCAGAATAAGGCCACCCGGTCATAGTTTGGGGCATGAAGTACGGCATTTGAAGCGGAGGGTAAAGACTCTCAAGAGGCGAAGCCGATTCTGCGGTTTTGGCCGAGGAAGTCGTCGAGAGTTTATCCTCAACTTGTTTTTCTTTCAGGCACTGCGCCATAGCTTTCAGCACGATGTCGGATGCCTTACCGCCGAGTACGCTGAGAGTTAGGGTGGCTATATTAACCTCGCTCTGGTGCCTATTGGCTTGCCTGCATAACTCTTCGTAAACGTCTGACTCAGGGTCGTTATGCTTTCTAGCTTGTTTTGATAGCTCATCGAGGGTCAAAAGTAGCAATGCCTCATTTGGTTTAGATTGTAGTGCCAGACTTCTCACCTTTTCCTTAAGGTCTTTTACGGTGTCCTCTTTGATTTTCTCTAGGTTTTCAATCCTCTGTTTTAGAGTTGTCCTCTTTCTTTTACTCGTCGAAGGCCCCTGTTCATCCTCCTCCTCCTCAGTGTCCTAATCAAAATGAGACTTGAAGTTAATTTGGAATCATATTGTATTTTTGCTTTATTTTCATTAATGACATATTGAACAACTTTGTTTTGGATCACAACAAAATCGAATCTCGATGGTTTAACACGCTAAATTTAATGTGTAACACGTGTATAGGAATTTTTCCTCCGTTAGCCCCTCCCTTTTCAGAGTGCAAAAGGTTAAATTAATTAAATACACTGACCACTTTGTCTTGGAGATCATGGCCTTGTGGTTGACCAATCTCATTGGCCAAGAGAATGGCAACGTGTGCCAGTTTCCTCATTGAGTCTTCACATACAGGCGCTCCCGCCAAGTCAAGCAATAGATCCGCGTCATCATCTAGAAGATTTTTCAGATGTCTTTTTAAGTCTTCTACTGACATTTCTTCTATCCTTTCATTGGACTTAAATCTTGCATACTCCATTCTTTGGCTCACTTTAAGATCTTTGAATTTTTTCATCAATTTCAATGTTACGTTTTTGTTTCTAAGGTCATGACGCCTTTCGAGAATAGTAGGTGGAATCTGCAAAATACATATGAATGTCTTTTGAACAATTTACACAACTGAAATGTAAGGCGATTAAATATGTCACAATATACTGAGAAACTTGTGTCGCGAAATTTTCGGACAAAAGAAATGGCAATCGGCCTCAATCAAAGAAAGTTTTGACTTCATCAAAGTCTTAATGTCATTGCTAGAATTACAAGCTAATAGAACTAATCAAGTCCTAGGTTTGAACACATCATGTTCTAACACCCACTTTAAAGGAAAATGTATTTACCTTGAGTGATATGCGTCCGTCCGGGTCGGCAGTAGAATCGAAAGTGAGGCTTGAGGCTTTGCATTACAAACTATCACTGAGGATGATATCCAATAAGATTTGAACATTTACTACCCATTTTTCTTTGTATCCAATAAGCAGTATCCTATAGGACTTGGACTTGATGTACCCAATATATAACCTAATGTGTGTCCGTATGTCTGTCTGTCCGTCTGTTTGTCTGTAAACTTTTCACATTTTCGACTTCTTCTCAAGAACCACTGGGCCAATTTCAACCAAACTTGGCACAAAGTTCCTTGGGTAAAGGGAATTCAAGTTTCTTCAAACGAAGGACCACGTCCTTTTCCAAGGGGAGATAATCATGAATTTGCTAAAAATTAATGGCATTTTTAAAAAAAAAATCTTCTTCTCCAGAACCGCTGGGCCAGGAAAGATGAAACTCATGTGGAAGCATCCTCAGGTAGTGTAGATTTAAATTTGTTCAAATCATGACCCCCGGGGTAAGGTGGGGCCAAAATGGCCGACCCAAGTTTTACATAGGAATATATAAGAAAAATCTTTAAAAATCTTCTTCTCCAGAACCACTGGGCCATGAAAGATGGAACACACCTGGAATCATCTTCAGGTAGTGTAGATTCAAGTTTGTTCAAATCATGACCGCCAGGGCAAGGGTAGGACCTAAATGGCCGACCCAAGTTTTACATTGGAATATATGTGAAACATCTTTAAAAATCCTTCTCAAGAATCACTGGGCCAGGACAGATAAAACTCATGTAGAATCATCCTCAGGTAGTGTAGATTCAAGTTTGTTCAAATCATGACCCCCGGGTCTAGGGTGGGGTCAAAATGGCCGACCCAAGTTTTACATAGGGATATATAGGGAAACCTTTTAAAATCTTCTTTTCAAGTACTTCAAAGCTATGATTAGTGATATTTATATGGAATCATCCTCAGGTAGTGTAGATTCTAGTTTGTTCAAATGATGAATGCCTAGGGGGGGGGGGGAAGTAAATGCAAGCCCGATGTGCTCAGGTAAGCGCTGTGGCCCCTGGGCCTTTTGGTATATAATTCGTCAGTATCATTTTTTCTGGATGCCCCTTCCCCTTTTTTTAGAAAAATACTTGGATTCAGGATTGATATGTTTATTTTATTTCAAATTCATTTTAATTTATTCCGCTCATTCATCGATTTTCATTTCTTATTTTAGTAGTTTCGTTTGTTTGTTATGTGTAATAAATTGGTATGTAAAAGAGCTACTTATGTACAAAATTGAAACAGAAAAGCGGAACTACATAAGCTTCAGAAAAGCAACATTTGTAGAAAAACTCCATTTATTTAGCTTCAGATTTGTCGCTCGTTGGTCTGAAAATAATATGGTTGGTCGTCCATTTAAGTTTTTTTTTTTTCAAACCAAGTTTATGAAACCAAAAGACAGACCCTTAAATACGAATGGCTGAAACATGCAAGCTTTATAGATAATTATTGGCCAAGACTCGGGGATAAAAACCACACAACTTGTTGGATAACAAACTACAAATCATGTAAGATCCTAAATGTATATACGAGGGCTGTTCGGAAATTATTGAGACAATAACATTTACTCCATTAAGAACGGAGATAATTTCATGAAAATTCATCTTCATTTTATAAAGAACAAATTAAACCTTTTTGCAAAATTTCTTATTACTGTGATAATTAAATAAATTTTGGGGAAATAATAAATATGCATATGTTTATCGACCTGGAGCAGCATCGCTACGTCTTTTAACGTCACGTCAGCAGGAGATGGGTTCACATGTGAAAAGATCAGGAAGCGTTTGATACTATTCTTTCTTTGTTATTACATATAACATTACAAAAATCAAACTCTTTTCTTAAAGTATTCTTCAAAAATGATATGTGGTTGCTGTTTTCATTTGTGGGAAAGGATGAATTTGAATCATGCAATGCCGATTTAGGAAACGTGGTACAGCGATATGAATGCTGTAAGGATATTAATACTTTACCTAATAACTCTTGTTTGTCCAGAGCTTTTAATTTTACTTTGGTTGAATTAATTGTAAAAAGAAAAAGTACACCAATGAAATAACAATCCCTTACACATTATTTTTTTCTCCTTTTTATTGTTTTAGCAGGTCTTTCAATCCGAAAAAAAGAGCTACATTGCGCTACACAAAAGTTTAGGTATGCTGGCTGCTCCGCCGTAGACGTCAAAATCCATTTTGTCGTTGTTAGCAGATTTCTCTACGGCCTTTCATTTTCTTATGATCTCCATATTTCTGATCAAAATTCTATCAAACTTGCACAAGATGAATTTGAAATAACGCTGAAAAATTATACACATATAAACAGAAATATTTTCGCTCATATTATGGGTCCACGAAGAGTTAAGAGTCATTCTCTGTAAGAGATTTGCTGAATTTTTGCATGCGATGTAGTAACACCATGGATAGAACATTTTTGGAGTTATTTTTTTTTATTTTGCTATAAATCTATGGTATGAAATCTGCTTCCGGGCTTGAAAACTACACACCTTCATTTTCAAAGTCTCGTGAACATTTCAAAATCCTTTGCCAGTGGTGAAATAAATAACCGATCCAATTGCAAACCATCACGTAAAAGTTTTAGAAATCCTTTACCAGTAGTGAATGAAATGACTGATTGGATTGTAGCTGTGCTCCTGGATTTAATGGAACCAATTGCGAGGAAGGTAAGGCAATGAAAATGATATGAAATGACGGTGAATTAGACTAGTTTAAAATCAGTTATGCTTAACAAAGAGCATGTGTTACAGATATTGATGAATGTGCTGAAAATCCATGTCAGAACAATGGAACATGCCATGATCTGATCAATGATTACCAATGTAACTGTGTTGCAGGATTCAATGACACCAATTGTTTAAACAGCAAGTGTATGAGAGAAAAGAAAATTATGATATTTTGAAGTAAAGGTTGAATTTTTTTCTTGAAAAATTCCTGTTAACGTACATTCAAGTTCTGTTATCATTCTTTGTTTGTTTTTTTGTTTTTTCGACATAAAATTTCACAATTTCCAATATAAGTAACTGTTGTTTAGCTATTGCTACAACAATATGCTTCTTAAAGAAAGACATAAATATTATGAAACAAAAGATTAATGCGTATCACTTGTGAAGATGGAGTAAATTTAACTCGGTGGACATGTTAGTTTACTTTTTGCACTTAAACGGTGCTTTACACTCATAAAAGTAAAACATAAATATCTACTATAACTATCGAAATAATTTTTCCGTAGATTAATATAAATCTGACATAGCACTGCCATTCCCTGACATTTTCTTTTTTCTTCCTAATTTTTACTTGGGATCTTTTGTCTTTGATCCTGATAACTTATCTTAACCTTGATGTCTCCTGCCCTTATTCCTGTAAACCCTCTCCACTCCCTTACGTACCCTGAATTTCTCTGCTTATTCCCTGATATCCTCTGGGTTTTACATCCCTGACCGTTTAGTCATCAGTAGGGATTATTTTAATTCAAGTCATTAAATTTGTGCCCGTGTAAATTTAGTGAAGCCTTTTCCAGTCGTGCAATAAATCTCTGCTACAGATATTGATGAATGTTCTGATAGTCCTTGTCAGAACAATGGAACGTGTGTGGACCTCATCAATGGTTATGAATGTGACTGTGTTCCCGGATTTAATGATACAAACTGCACAAACGATGGGTATTTTTTGTAAAGAAGCTCCTTATTTGACCTCATTACAGAAAATGTATTCTATGGTGGCATATTTCTGCCCCTTGTGTGCAAGTTATTTTTCTATCAAATATGTCGACATGCAAGATAAATATGTTGACATGCAACATAGCTACGTCAACATGCAACATAAATATGTTGACATGCAAGAAAATTGCAATGAAATAAAAATTATAAAACAATCTTAAAAAATCTCAAATATTGCCCAAATGTGACATCCAACAATACTAAATGCTACTTATTTATGTTAACATGCAAGATAAATATGTTGACATGTAACTTAGATATGTTAACATGCAACTTATTTATGTTGACATGCAACTTAGTTGCATGTCAACATAACTAAGCTGCATGTCAACATAAATAAGTTGCATGTTAACATAAATAAGTTGCATGTCAACATAACCAAGTTGCATGTCGACATAAATAAGTTGCATGTCGACATAAATAAGTTGCATGTCAACATAAATAAGTTGCATGTCAACATATTTATCCTGCACGCTCACATAAATAAGAAGCATCTAGCATGTTGGATGTCACATGTGGGCGATATTTGAGATTTTTTATAATATTTATTTGATTGCAATTTTCTCGCATGTCAACATATTTATGTTGCATGTTGAGATAACTATCTTGCATGTCAACATATTTATCTTGCATGTCGACATTTTTGATAGAAAAATAACTTGCACACAAGGGGCAGAAATATGCCACCATAGTATTCTAACGTTGTGATTTCTTTAAATATTAATGAGTGGGTCTTTGTCGGACCTATGTTGCATGTGTGGATCTTATCAATGATTATGATTGTTTTGTGTTCATTGATTTAATGACATTAATTGTAGAAACAGTTAGATTTTGAAAATAAAAGGTGGAATCTTCCTGATCAGTGCAAATATTTTCTATAATAACATTTGTTATACTGTAGACGTACTTTTTTCCAAGGATAATAATTCCGCGAAATTTCAATTTCTGTTTTATCCGCGGATAGAAAATTACGCGGATTTCATAGACTGTCACTTTATGCCTTACATTAATATTATCGGTAAGCATGCCAGGACAAATTTCCGCGGAAAATTTGTGACCGCGTACATAGTGTTAATTAATACCACACGGAAAAAGTACTTCTACAATAATGTTAATTCAAAGAAAATTATATTGCAGTACTTTGAATAAAACATTTATGACAATTCTCAATATCTTATAACATAGATGTTGATGAGTGCGCTTCATTGCCTTGTCAGAACAATGGAACCTGTGTTGACTTAATCAATGAGTATGAATGTCAGTGTGATGTTGAGTTTAACGGTACAGATTGCTCAACAAGTAGGTGGAATTAAATGATTTGTACTTTTAAAAATGTTATGAATTCAATTTAATTCGAATAAATGTATTCTTATCAGTCTTATTAAATGTATTTGAGTACTATCATCATCATTAGCATCTCAAATATTCTAACTAATCTGTTCTTAAATGACACCTTAAAATATGTTTCTCTTTTATGGATTTTTGTTGCAATTTTACATATTTTCATTGAAGAATCAAATTTGATGAAATATGAGCTTGTCTTGAATCTCGACGTAACAACAACAGAAAATCTGAGCATAGAGGAAGATTATAACAAAGTAGAGAGTAAAGTTCAAGAAGCGGTTAGTATTTATATCTTTTTAGGTCACCTGAGTAAACTCAGGTGACCTATTGCTATCTGTTTTCGTCCGTCGTCGTGCGTCGTGCGTTGTGCGTCGTGCGTTAACATTTGAACATTTTCAGCTTCTTCTCTGCAACCACTGAACCAATTTCAACCAAATTTGGCATGAAGCATCTATGGGTAAAGGCGAACAAAAATTGTGAATTTCACGATCCCTGCCCCCCTGGGGCCTGTGGGGTGGGGCCAAAACCACTAAAATTAGTGCAATCTTTAAAAATCTTCTTCTTTACTCCTGGACATCAAGCAGTCAAACTGTTTGCATGATTGTAATGAGCATTGAGTCCTCTACCAAAATTGTGAATTTTATGGCCCCAGGGTCAGGGGTTCTGGTGTTAGGGTGGAGCTATATTGATTATATAGTGAAAATACATGAATTCTTTGAAAATCTTCTTCTCTGCTCCAGGGTATTAAGCAGATGAACTACCAATATAGTTATGATGGACAAGGGCCCATATCTTCCACAGTTGTGAATTTCAAGGCCCCAGGATCAGGGGTACCATAGAGGGGGGGTTGTACTTTTATACTGAAAATGAATGAATGGTTTGAAATCTGCTCCTTGGTATTAATCAAATATCAAGGCCTAAGGGTCAGGGGTTCATGTATGGTAGGGGCATTACTGATTATTGCTGAATATTACTGATTAGTTGAAATGCATTTTGTGTTCCCTTACCCTGCGTATGGGTATTAAGTAAACAAATTAAGCAACTGCTAAGTGTATTGTTATGATGATCAATGGTGCCTCTTTCAAAATTGTGAATGCCATAGCATCTGGCTTAAAACATGAATCAAATTCAATCACTGGAAAGTTGTTGCATAATGCTCAGGTGACCTATAAGGCCCATGGGCCTCTTGTTTTAGTTTAAAATCAATTGAACATTGTCATTTATAACAAACATTCATCTGATTATATTTTATAGTTAACTGATGTTTACAGTAAAAGAATTGTTGGATCAAAAGTCATAATAAAAAGCTTGAGGTATGTTTACAAAGCAGCATGTTAGTATTTTAAAATGGGTTTTTATATAAAAGGAACCTGTATATACCCCCTCCCCCAGTCGGTATAATCATTTATAATTACTATTAAAGTCTGCGGCAATTTCCTCGAATATTAGCTTCTCCATCTCTCCATAATATAATAAAAATATTTATTTTTTGGCTTGTGGGTTTTAAATGATTTCAAAATGTATATTAGAAACAAAATTATTTACCCAAATTTGTGGTTGAATATAACAATTTTCATATTCAAACTTATTAAAGTACAGGACGTCAAAAACAAATTTAATGAAAGAACGATCGAAAAATAGTTAAGTTAATTAAAATAATTTTTACTTCCTCTTCGAGGTCACGTATTCTAGTGGATTATTTTGAATAGCAGTTTTGTAAAGTAATAAGGCCCTTGTTTAACATTATTGGGTCGTCTTGGCCGTAAATAAATTGTTTATTTCATCAAAGATTACTTATATGCATGTGAAGTAAATAAAAAACAAAAATAATGCTATTCGTAAAACGACAATTGAAAAATGATCAAATACTCAAATTATGTTTACCAATACGATATTTTTTAAATATAGGTTACAGTTTTGTGCATGAAAACAAAAATAGATTGAGGATTTTCGAACTGATATAAATTGTTATGAAAAATGTCCTTCACATGCAAATTTCTAATACACACAATTCGGTTAAGAGGGATTATGTCATCGCTACAAAGATTTATATTAGTGAAATATGTTTGATCGAGTATCTTCATTGTATTGACATTAAGAATATGTAAAATTATCTTCTTTTTTGCTTTCTTTATATTTAGCATAAGAAATTATTTGTTTATTTAAGGAAAGGCAGCTTAATTGTTGATTTTGACCTCGTCATACCAGACAGTCCAACATCAAAAATACTCGTCGTTGACACCGTGTACAAGCTTGTGAATGGTCTGGTATTTGTCAACTTCTCAGGAGAAATAGTCAACGTTACTACTGCTTCAATACAACATTCAACATACGGCGAAGGTTATGAGTTTTATTGTTATTTTGATATATATTTTGTATAGGTTTTATAGTGGGAAAGGTTTTAATTTTTTTTTAAATTGAATGTTAGTCATCTATCAATTTATCTGAAACACGAATACAACATATACATAATTAAGTTTGAATTATTTCTCGTGTAGAAATTTCAAAAAGATTGTACTGTTTCTTTTTAGTTATAATAACCAACTCATCTGATGGGTGCGCTGTTGTGAACTCACAAGGAGCATGTGATGCGGGATATAGATGTCAGGAATTCATAAATCAGACAGTGGCTTGCATGTAAGCATATGATGTATCAATTGCTAGAGTTTACGAAGAAGTTTTACTCATTATGATATGTCAGCCTGATGTGTTCCGACCTTAACAAATCAGGGCTTTTATATAGACCCCATACAAAACTGAGACAGAAAAAGTTATGATGAATTTATTTGCAAATGTACTTATGATGTATTATTTGACAATCTGTTCAATTTTCATTGCAGCCCTATTATAAGTAAGTATACATTTTTTTCCTATCTTTATTTTATGCGATATAAAGAATGATGTCATGAATGCAATGATTATACTTTATCTTAAATATTTTATGGTTGGAAAATAAAACTTATTAAAGAATTATATAATTATGAAGTCGAACTTTTAATTATTTTTGTTTTCGTGTTTTATCTTGTTTGTGTATTACTTGGTCATATTTTCTAATCAAAACATTTTTACATAATGAACGAAAGCGTTTGAATGTCAGTTGAATACATGTAGTTTGTATTTATGTGCTTTATGTGTTCTAATGTGTGGTTAATTTTGAACATCCATAGATGATATTATTTTGAAAAAAAAGGTATTATTTTTGTATTTCTTTATATATCGATAATTGATCACTATACATGCATAATACTTATAACTTTCATCATGGTTTGATTTAAAGGAAATTTACACTTTCTTTTCTAATTTCAGATTTATCATTCCAGAGAAGGGCCAGTGATAAATTCTCTCTCTAAATAAATAAAATCATATATATTTGTGATATTTGCAGAAACAACAGTTCTATTTAAACGATGACATATAATGGATTACTTTAATCATTCAGTTTCATTTTGTATTTTTACAGGTCTTGGTATAGTGCTGGTGTGTGAAAATAATTTTAAAGATAGCGCTGATTGCGTCATGGACTCTTGTTTTCCCCATCAATTATAATAAATACATACTATATTTATATTGATTTTTGTTGTACAAATTTCACAAAAAACAATTTTAAAAATAAAGTAATTGAAATATTTTTAAACCGTGTAGAGAGAGAGAGAAAGAGAGAGAGAGAGATTTCCTTATATATTTGTGAGGTGGGCTGACTTTACAGTTGACGAATTACTTTTTACACTAGGACATTGCGCGGAAGCTCAACATTTTAATTCAACCAAAATTAAGGGTTATATCAAAGCACAAATACGTTGTTCTTGAAGACAACCACCCTAGTCTCAACTTCCTACCTTTGCATGTAACTATGACCACAAGAAATGTCTCTCTTTTCCATTATCAATTCTGAACCTTCGTACATGGTACAGGTTTAAATGTCAAAATAAATTGTCAACTGTAAAAGTGAGTGCTTCTGCAAAAGTCAATTATGATCAAAGTTTTTTTAACTATCAAAATAAAATCAGCGGGGTTTTTTTCGTCACATGAGATGTTTACGAGTTACGTCACATACAAAGACTTGATCATGAAAAAATTCAAAATTGAATTTCTAGATCTCATTTCTCATTGTTAAACTAAAAAGAATAATGATTGGATTGCTATTTTCTTCACTTGTATCAAATTTTTGGATCTAAAATGTTTATGAAGGACTCATTTTCTGTGATTATGAAATGCAGTGATATTAAACGGTATTGAAATTAAATGTTCATTTAAATTCCATAGTTACTACAAACAAGAGCTACGATATGATTACTTCGCTGCAACAACATCTACTTACTTTGGGTATACTTTCGAAAACCTGTCATTTTTAAACTTTCTTTTCAGAAACAGTCAAATTTTCTATCCACCACACATGCCGAATGACGCCCTATTTTATTAAATGATTAACACGGGAAAAGGTGTCTTGTCTACTTACATTCAAAAGTATATTGCCCCACTTGAATTAAACATTTTTAATGTGTAAAACTTGAAATAATATATAACGGTTCGTGACCTCTGCTATTTTTTGCAAATATTCGTCATGACTCATTTTTATAGAGTGGCCATTGCGGTAGCTTAGTGGTAAAGTGATAGCTTCTTAATCGGGAAGCACTTTGTTCAGTTCACATCCTCAGTGATAGTTTGTAATGCAAAGCCTCAAGCCTCACTTTCGATTCTACTGCCGACCCGGACGGACGCATATCACTCAAGGTAAATATATTTTCCTTTAACGTGGGTGTTAGAACATGATGTGTTCACACCTAGGACTTGATTAGTCCTATTATAGCTTGTGATTCAAGCAATGACATTTAGACTTTGATGAAGTCAAAACTTTCTTTAATTGAGGCTGATTGCCATTTCCTTTGTCCGAAAATTTCGCGACACATGTGGTCGGCCATGTTGAACACCAGAAAGAAATGCAGTATACATTAGTTTATTACAAGTTTCTTAGTATATTGTGACTTATTTCATCGCCTTACATTTCAATTGTGTAAATTGTTCAAAAGACATTCAAATGTATTTTGCAGATGCCACCTACTATTCTCAAAAGGCGTCATGACCTTAGAAACAAAAAAGTAACATTGAAATTGATGAAAAAATTCAAAGATCTTAAAGTGAGCCAAAGAATGGAGTATGCAAGATTTAAGTCCAATGAAAGGATAGAAGAAATGTCAGTAGAAGAGTTAAGAAGACATCTGAAAAATCTACTAGATGATGACGCGGATTTACTGCTTGACTTGGCGGGAGCGCCTGTATGTGAAGACTCATTGAGGAAACTGGTACACGTTGCCATTCTCTTGGCCAATGAGATTGGTCAACCACAAGGCCATGATCTCCAAGACAAGGAGGTCAGTGTATTTAATTAATTCAACCTTTTGCACTCTGAAAAGGGAGGGGCTAACGAAGGGAAAATTCCTACACACGTATTACACATTAAATTTAGCGTGTTAAACCATCGGGATTCGATTTCGGTGTGACCCCAAACAAAGTTGTTCAATATGTCATTAATGAAAATAAAGCAAAAGAAATACAATATGATTCCAAACTAATTTCAAATCTCATTTTGACTAGGACACGGAGGAGGAGGATGATGAACAGGGGCCGTCGACGAGTAAAAGAAAGAGGACAACTCTAAAACAGAGAATTGAGAACCTAGAGAAAATCAAAGAGGACACCGTAAAGGACCTGAAGGAAAAGGTGAGAAGTCTGGCCCTACAATCCAAACCAAATGAAGCCTTGCTCCTTTTAACCCTCGATGAGCTAGAAAACAAGCTAGAAAGCATAACGACCCTGAGTCAGACGTTTACGAAGAGTTATGCAGGCAAGCCAATAGGCACCAGGGCGAGGTTAACATAGCCACCCTAACTCTCAGCGTACTCGGCGGTAAGGCATCCGACATCGTGGTGAAAGCTATGGCGAAGTGCCTGAAAGAAAAACAAGTTTAGGATAAACTCTCGACGACTTCCTCGGCCAAACCCGCAGAATCGGTTTCGCCTCTTGAGAGTCTTTACCCTCCGCTTCAAATGCCGTACTTCATGCCCTAAACTATGACCGGGTGGCCTAATTCAGGGATGTATCATTACCAGTTTAATCGTAGATTCTCGGGCAACAGGCAGAACCGTTGGAGACCCCGAGGTCAATGCTATTTTTGCAATTCAACCGAACACGCTATCAAAGATTGTGAGAAAATGAAAATCGCTAAAAACAAATAGACCATTCATTTTCAGTCATACATGTATCAACACCACAGTAAATTTTGTTGAATTTGTATTTGCAGTAAATACATTTTATTTGCTTTAATAAAAGTGGAAATATGAATTGTTTTTAATATCCAAGCTTCACCGCAGTCCGGGGACGTGAACTTTTGTTCACGTGGACTGCAGGTGTGGGGCTTGTTCCCTTGTTTTTGACCCGGTTGGATGCTCCTCAAGAGCCTAATAATTCATTTTGTATTATAGGGCGTTGTGGAAATTCATAACCTTCCACCATTACCAGCGCCAGAATGGGAGATGAATGTTATTTTTAACCCACTTGCTGCTTTGAAAGATGTAAGGACGCATCCAACTTGGGTGACATTAAACAAGGACAAGCCCACACCTGCAGTCCGCTCCAACCCCTCAAAAGATTTAAAGAACAGTATTCCAACTAATCTTGGAAGTTTACCCTTACGTGACCCAGATAATTTCGTAGCAGGGGGCCTCAATGCATGTAAAGATGAGTGGTTAAAGCTTCCGAAACATTTACCGGAAAACGTCGTAAGGTGGATATCAGAAGGTGTAAATGTGCAAGATTTCTTTCAAACCTTCAAAGGAAATTTCAAAGGGAAAGCTTATAATTCTGCAGAACCCCCCAGAGCCTTTTTCAACAATTCCACAACCTGTAAAAATTACTTAGAATTTATATCAAGAGAAATTCTGAATCGGTTGCAATCGGGTTCGATTCGTCTTTGGGGAAAACTGGGTGAGTGTGAATTGCCGAAAGTAGTCATGCCGTTAACCATAGAACCTAGCAAACCAAGACTGTGTCATGACGAACGATATCTAAATCTTTGGATAAAAGATTGCCCATTTCAATTAGAAAATCTTAAACATGTTCCCCGCCTCGTTGAAAAAGATGTTCTTATGGTCGCATGCGATGAGAAGTCTGGTTATGACCACGTCAGACTAACACAGGACTCAGAAACTTACTTCGGTTTCCAGTTTGGTGGTTGGGTATTTACATATTCCGTAATACCTTTTGGGTGGAAAGCTTCCGCTTTTGTTTACCAAACTATTGGCATGCAAGTAACTACGTTTTTGAGGGAATTGGGCATAATCACTTTGCAGTACATAGATGATCGTTTATTAGTGGCTTCTAACAGAATGGGCTCATTTGAAAGTGATATAAGCAAAGTCAGTTTTGTCATGTTAGAACTCTTAACCCGTCTAGGGTATACATTGTCTTTGAAAAAAAGTAGGCTTTTTCCGTCTACAGAATTGAAATTTCTCGGTTTCATTGTCGATTCCGCCAAGCAGGCTTTCATCTTACCGTGCGATAAAAAACATTCATTTATTACGCTCAGAAACCATATCTTAAATTCTGAGACAGTCGATGTCAAAACTTTGCAGAAATTTGCAGGAAAATGCGTATCGATGAATTTAGTCGTGCCAGCTACAAGGTTGTACTGCCGAGAGGTCAATGCAGCTATATCGCGTGGTCTAAAGAACTCTCGTCTAATTCTAATTACAGGTGACCTTAAACGAGAAATAGAGCATTGGAATTTTATAGACAACTGGGACACATATGTGCCATGGCGACGAGAACTGCATAAACAAATTACACTCGCCACAGACGCGTCTCTTTTCAAATACGGTGTTTCGGTCATGTCAGCGGAGCAAGAAACATTAACCTTTAGCCTTTTCTGGGATAGCAATGATAAACGACCGATTCATCTCAAAGAGGCTGAAGCACTGATAAAGGCGCTCCAATCGTTGGACAGCGCTGTTCACAATCACCGGGTCGACATAATGACAGATAATACCTCCGTCATTGCCGCGTGGGAAAACCAGGGGGTTCGTAACAAACCTCTCAATGATATAATGAAATCATTGTTTACGCTAACTTACAATCATAATATTGACTTGCATCTCACTTACATTGCCTCAAATAAAAATAAAGCAGATGCGCCATCTCGCTCGATTTCTTTAACGGACTCAAAACTCAGTGACAAATCATGGGCATGAGTGGAAATGGCTTTCGGACCACATACGGTAGGTCTTATGTCATTAGATTCCAATGCAATGAAAACACCCGAAGGTGTTCCTTTGAGACATTTTACACCCTCATCATCACCTTTTCAGCGGGTGCGAATGTTTTTGCACAGGACATTATAAAGGAAGAAAACCCCTATTTCAATCCGCCATTTAATATTATTCTTCCTTTATTAAAATTTCTAAAAGACCAGCACGTAAAGCAACGCACTTTTATCGCCCCGGTTCTTGAAGAAACCCCCATTTGGTACCCAATACTAAAACAGTTTATCATTTCATCAACCACAGTAGGTGTAAAGGGTCAAACGGGTGTTCTAGAAATTCCCTCAAAAAATGGGTTCGTTCTGGATAAAAAAGGTTTGAAATGGACTTTAATGGCACATAGGTTATGCTTTATTTAATATTATTTCACGCTGAAGTAATTAATCTAGAGCAGATTGATGAGAGACTATCTACACTTCATAATCAGAACATCAGTTCACCACACCAGAAGAAAAAGTCCTCCCTGGCCAGTACTTAAAAAAACGTTTCTCGAACATCTACCCGAGAAACCAAGTTTAATTAGTGCATCTCCAAATGACATTAAGAGATTTTTAGTGTGGAAAGATAGAACTAGCAAAACACAAATTCATTCTAAATCTTGCAAAAATCTAGGAAAGCACTCTATCCAACCGTGCCCATGTCCGGTAAGATTAGCGTCAGGTACAGTAGGTAATATTATTCAACAGCTGATTGATATTTTTGACATGTCGGGAAGAGGTCGAGAATGGAACCCTTCTCTCGGTGTTGGAAACCCAGCGGCTTCGGATACAGTTAAGTTTTACTTGAAAGCTATTAAAGAGGAACAAGCACGAGCTCACGTAGTGCCAAAACAAGCAAAACCTATTTTCGTAGATAAAATACGCTCTGTTGCACAATACATAAATAGAGAAATAATGAGGGATGACATATCATTGCGAGAAAAATATGTTTTACAGTGAGATCAAGCATTAGTCAAGCTACAATTTTTTGCCGGAGACAGAGCGAGTGACGTGGCGATAGTATTATCACAGGAGGTAAAAAGATTAACTGACAATAGCGGATTTGTCTTCAAGCACACTTTCGGCAAAACGTTAAGGGGTGGTCCCACAAAATCAAACACATTTGTACTTAAACGATGTACACATGTAATGATTTGACAATTTGCTCTGTCCATGGTCTTGAATCGTACTTTCAATTCGGATATATTCAAATAAGTCCGATTAACATTTAATTACTGCCGATTTGTACCTAATACTTATCTAGGGTTGTGGAGTGCATTTCATGAATTTCACTGAGGATAGGGTAACATTCACGGCGCAGCGTCAAACCTAAAAGGTAAGAGTGAAACAAAAGAAAACCAATGTTCCTTGTGTTAAAGCCCAACAACTCTGAACATGAGACCTTAAAACTGTAGAAAGTTTCAAATTAATATTATTAAACAAAACTATTAACATTTGCATTGTCATAGGAGAACGCGTGTATGCGATTGCAAAATATAGATGTATATTTAGCTTCCGTTCTGCAAGCAGAATTTTTATTCATTTTTTTAAATACTTTTCTTATTATCATTATGATTACTACACTTAATGGGTAGAGGAACTTAACAATTACTATAATTGTAGAAATATCAATTCTATTCAACAAGATATATAATGAATTATCTTCGGATCAAAAGCAAGTCACTAGCGCAACGCTGTCCACTATCACCAATGCTTCGCGAGACGGAGAACTTCACTTCCGTAAACATGGTAAACAGTCCATCTGAACCACGTGGAGAAATCGGCATTGCCATATAGATCTGCACTCCATCCTCTGATCGTCCCTACGTCATTACCACCCGACTTCTAAAGCATTTCAACTACCTCTGTTATTTTAACATCCACACAATTCTGTTTCCTAACCATGCTGACCAACTCCTGTTTCATTTGCTGCAACATTGCATTCAATATGGCGGCGGAGAAGTGACCTAGGGCCTACTTGTATATAAACATGTACACGTGTTTGTGCTTTCGACAGCCTAAATCTAGGTCACATATATAATTAAAGTCAACAAGATTGCTTTGATCATAATGCAAAATTATTTTTTGTTCTTTATTTTATAAATTTTGATATTTTACTACAGTAACTAAATAATCATTAAATTTGTTTTGTGTTTTATGGGTCTGACGTCATGGGGCTTCGCCCCTTATGCAAATTATCCCATGTTTCCCACTATTGTTGATGCCCTGGCATAGTCTCCTAACTAGACAGTTATTCCTTAAATATGAAATGGTATTATGGTATAGGTAAATTTATTTTTTTTCCTTTTAATTAATTATGATCAAAACAATCGCCAGTTTTTCGAGCAGAAATTTTTTTTTGACTGCTTATAAGTATGCGTACATATGTAGATTCAAGCCAGTTTGAAAGTTTAGTCTTGACTTCAGTATTTCTTTTTCTGAAAGGCAACGTTGTCTAATTTTCGGCTTGAAGGAACTCCGACTCTCAGCCAGGAAGAACAACTCTTTAATTTATAATTTAATTCAAAAAGTCTTTAAATGAAGCTTGAAAATTAAATATTTTCATGCAACAATTTTCATTATCTGCCTCTCAATATGCTTCAAGGTTCTTTGCAAAGCTCCATAAATTACTTTTAATTTCATATCATGTTAATAAACATTGGTATCTAAAAATGCTTTTTCGGGATAAAAATTTCTACTTTTAATTAGACCTTTCTGAGAAGTTTAAAGAACCTTCAAGCACATTGAGAGGCATATAATGAAAATTGTTGCATGAAAATTTAATTTTCAAGCTTCATTTAAACACTTTTTGAATTAAATTATAAATTAAAGAGTTGTCCTTCCTGGCTAAGGGTCGGAGTTTCTTAATCTCCTCTGATTTAGACCGAACTTAGCTTACGCCTGACCGTATGTCGTACATGGATTTAGAAACGCTACTAGGATCTCCAAAATATGCACATATATACTGACACGCAAAAGAAACGCAACAAGCAGTAATCTACAAATGTTTGATTTTTTTTATCTTATGATTTTCAAAAATGAATACAAAGGCTACACTCACTTTTCAGAACATCAGAGATTTGATAATAATGTTTAATGTTTATCTTTTTACTTTACTAAGTAACATATGACTGTTAAAACACCCCCCTCCCAGCCATTCAAGTAAAACGTGCAAGACTGTCCTAAACAACAATTTCAGCTAAATTTCTACGATACAATAGGTTCATCAATATTGAGATCTGAGCGAAGGAATTATTCTTTGCCATTTTTAAATGCCCGTTTTTCAGATTATAAGGTCGAATTTTCTCTAACTTAGAGCAGTGTAGCCACCTTTGAACTTCCGGTACAAGGACTGTCCTTAATGAATATGATACGCAAGACCCTGTTGAGGCGTAATGTTGTGATTTTTTGCATCAGCAACTCTCCATCACCTTTAAATTGAAATTTTCCAGCTAGAGCAATGGAAATGCGTACATAAGCCATTTTCAAGAAACCTCAGCATTGTTACGGGAAACGAAAGGAGAGTTTACTTTTAGAAATATTGCTCTATTACTTATGATGAACAGTTAAAACCCTTAAAACTCCATATTATTGCCAGATGTTTTGTTAAACATGCAATTTTTGATTTCTGTTAAGCAGACTCAAACTTGACTTCCGGTTATGGTATGAAAATCGTTCAACCGTTAAATTACCGATGTTTATGAAATTGAAGATATCCATAATTTTAAGATACAATTATTTTACTTTACATAATTATTCCCCCCTAAAGTAGGGTGTTGCGTTTCTTTTGCGTGTCAGTATATATTGTAAATTGTAACTCAAGAATGTATTAAATATCAACTTAAAAATACTTTTGTTTACAACCAGAATGTTATTTAGCAAAATAATATAGCAAATGGCAAAAAGTATGCTGTTGTTTACTCTATCTTTTTAAAGATGTAGCTGTTCATGATGTCACAAAGTTTTAATTTCTTTGTTTGTCTTGAGGAATTGTTGTATTAATTGATTAAACTCGTCCTTTTTTATGTTACCGGGGGTTTTTTTAAATAAAATTTTGCGATTTCAAATTTTCTAAAGGTTTCTGAGTATTCAATAAATAAATTAACACTTCTCGAATATCATTTTGTACAATACTCCTGATAATTCTCGAAAGAAGATTTATTCGAACCCGCAATTTATATAAAGCTTCTCAAAGTCCATGTCACTTACGAACACCCATCAAACGCCTTTTTTGAAACTGAAATTGAAAATACTTGCCAATGGAATTTTTTAAAAAGTCTCATTGAATTGGAATTTGTTATCGAAAAAATATGCGGAAAACCAAGTGGGACAGACTGGCAGACAGACTGGGACAGACGGACGGACAGCTAAACAGACAATTTTTAAAGGATGGCCTGACAGATGGTTTATATAATTGTCCGTCCGTCTGTCTGTCCCAGTTAATTTTCATCAACATCTGATTTTAATAAGATTGATAATATGCCTATACTATTAATGATATAATTAGAATCATGTCATTATTTATGCTTTGAGTACTTTAAAGTTATTTTTATAATAAATAGTCATGCCCTGTTATTAATTAACTCGTAAAAAATATGTGTAACTTTCAATGTACGTAGTAAATATTTCATTGGTACTTACCTAGTGCTTCTTATTGTCATGTATATTTCTTCATCTTAACCTTATTATCCCACCCTTAGTGCTGAAGTCCATTTAACTGACGATACTTACTTATTTTCTTAAAGTAAACATTACCTCTCCAGTTTTTTCATATGTTCTTCATAACTGTATAAAGTGAAATTAAGAGCATCAGAATATTCCACCAGTGCCTGCGTTTTTTTGTGTACATTGTTATGTTCAACCCCCCTTTTTACGGCAATTTTTTATGTTATTTGGCATTTAACGGCGGGTCCAAAATTTTTTTTTCAAGTTTTTTGTATAGAAAATACAAATTACAAATTATTTCAAAGGAAAAAATAATAATAATCACCTCTATTTAATTAAATGTACATTAATGGGAAGAAATATCATTTTAGGTATTTACCACCTATGTGCAAAAACAGGTAACCTGGTTGCCATGGAAACAAGACCAATTGATCACTTTTAATAATAATTTTGTAAATAGGGCTTATAATGTAATTATTTCACCAAGTTTCAGCAAAATCCGTGATTTTCAATTTCCGGCCCATTTTGATGCTTACAGAGAATGACTCTTAAATCCTCCAAACGTCTTTGGAATTCTTTATACCTTCACATTTGATTAATCTCACTTCTCAAAATTTGTTTTTCGATTCTGATGAATTTTTTGTTCTTTGTTGTTAATATCTTAGAAATAAAAGAGGTTTGGTAGAATATTTGCTTGATTGTGCTATTAATATTTCTTTTTGCTTTTTATTTATTTTATTTTTTTTTTTTTAGGTTTGGATATCTTGTATGGGCATTGTAATTCAAAATTGATTTTAACGAAATTAAAAATTTGCATGATTAATACGGTAATCGCCTGTCTAAACATTTAAAAAAAAAAAAAAAGACTATATTTTCTTTTTCTTGTCTTTTATATCGCCTTGTTTGAGGAAAAAGAACTCTACGAGCTTTTGTCCAAGCAGCTTACATTTTTACAATAGATATACATATAGGTCTATGTTCGACGTTGTCTTTTATGCTGCTTTGAGAAATCTGGTAACGGATTTTCTTTTAAGCCAATCAAAACCTTTGTATTGTTTGCGCCATTTTGTAGCCTGCGTAGTGCTGTGAAAAAATAAAACCACCACCCATCCTTTTAGATGGGTTCGGTTTTGTATTATTTATTAATGGTTTCTAAATTTTAGATTTAGGCCATGATATGCTGTGTTAGAAGTCATCGTACAATTCGACCTTGAGGAGATTCATAATATCAGATTGAAAAGGCTATCAACAAAGAAAAAATAAAATAATAATAACATCAGGCTATCTTGTCCCTTTTTCGGGAACGTGGAAATTAAAATCATATTTCCTATACTTTACGATGTTGTTTGGTTTTTTTGTCATTCATTAAGCACGAAAAAGATAACAATTAGGTTTGGCATATTTGTTCAAAAGAACTTTTAACTATAGTCTTGTAATTGGACAATTAATTTATACATTGGGCACAAAATGCATTAATACAAGAAGAGTTCAAATTTGGAAATTTGTCAATGCATTGGGCTTTTTCTGTCTTATTCTGACGGGTCAATCGATAAAATTTTAAAGTCTTAAACAATTGTCTCATTTTAGGGTCCGTTGAAGGGTATACCAAGTAATTAAACGTTCTAACTACAATGTTTTATACAAAATAGATAGATTATAACTTAAACATGAAATTCATTCTATGATGCTTCTGTATAAGTGTTTAATCCTTGTTTTACTTGCGGTATCATTCGTGAAGTTAGACCATTTTCGTGGTGGTTTATTATCTTGGAAAGCTATTAATGAAACACAGGTAAATTTGTTTCAAATTGCTTAACAATAGTTACTAATAAAGCATATTTGTTTTAATAATTTGTAATATAATGTTTTCCTAAATTACAGATAACAGTTCACCACCGTTTGTCGTTTGCGTATAATGAAAGTTGTCCAAATAGGAACTCTAGTGCCACCATTAGTTGTTTCCCTAAAGGGGGATGTAATGATAATGCAACAATGATAGGGCTCTGTACGGAAGCTAATTCCACTGAAAACTGGGCAGATAGTGAAGGCGACACCAATTTTACAATCTCAAACTCGACATCAACAAATGTATATTTTATTGGGTATGTAAAGACGTTCTAAACATTGATGAATCAATCTCGTTTAATATAGATCAACTTTGTTAAATTAACATAAACACAATTGCAATATATAACGTTTATTTAAGTTTAAGTCATTCTCTGTATAGTTAATCTAACTCATAAAGGAGAGAAGACATATAGTCGAATATATAATTCCTCCAAACAGCAAATCATAAAAAAGTATTGCCATATATTTAATAAACTTTTACCCGGAAACAAGAAGCCCATGGGCCTTATCAGTCACCTGAGTATCTTGTAACAAATTTCCAACAATTGAATTTGGTTCATGTTTTAAACCAGAGGCCATGACTTTACACAGCAATAATAAGTAGTGACCCCATCCCACGAGAACCCCTGACTCTGGGGCCATGGATTTCAGAATGCTGGAAAAGGCACCCTTGCTCATTATGCTTGATCAATACCAATGAGCAGATTTCAAAAGAAATAATGCATTATCACTGTATAATTAAAAGAGATCCGCCTTTACACCAAACCTTGATGATAAGGCCATAAAGTTCACAATTTTTGAAGAAGCGCCATTACCGATCATTATTACATATGTAGTTACTTTGTTTAATATCCATGCGCAAAGATTTTCAAAAGGTCAATGCATTTTCACTACATAAATAATCAATAGAGCCCAGTCGTAAAATCAGAACCACTGGACCATGAAATTCTTAAATTTTGAAAGAGATACCTCTCCTCATCATATTTAAACATTACGTTTGTTTGTTTGTTTAATACCCAGGAGAAGAGAAGAACATTTTAAAAGAAAAAATGTACTTTCAGTATAAAATATATATAGCGCCATCCTTGCACTTGAGCCCCGACCCTGGGGCCATGAATATCGCAATTTTGGGCTCAATGCTGATTAAAAGCATGTCATAAGTTTAGCTGCTTGATGTCCAGGAGTAGAGAACAAGATTTTAAGAATTGCATTAATATTGGTGGTTGTGGTCCCATCTCTCAGGCCCCAAGGGTGGCAGGGACCATGAAATTCACAATTTTTGTTTTCCTTTACGCATAGACGTTATATGCCAAATTTGGTTGTAATTGGTACAATAATTTTAGAGAAGAAGGCACAAATGTTTAAAGGTTCACGAACGACGTATGGCGAACAATGACGAGCAAATTCAGATAGAAATAGGTCACCTAAGTGACTCAAGTGAATAAAAAATATGGCAGTAATGTTTCCTGGTTACATGTGTAACATGTTCCGATGCACAAAACGAATATATAGATTTTTTTTTAAAAATGTAATGGATGTGTCATTGATTGTTTTTGAAGTCGAAAAATTGAAGCCTTTTTTGGATCATAAAAAGAATTCTATTCATACATTTTGATAACACGCGGTACGTTTTTCTGAAACCTTAAAAACAATGCTGAAATGCTGAATAGTGCTGAAAGAAGAAAGTGCGCAATGTACCAAAACCGGCACTGTCCGAATTTGATTAATATTTTTTTAAACAATTTATTTTTAATTTAGCTTAGCTTTTGTAATTACCTCAAATAATTTTTCCTACAGGATTTTTTGTAATTTCTTCAAAGGATGACAATATGACGTTATGACGTCAAACTGACAATGCTACGCAAATTCGAAGGTTGTTAAAATGTTCGCAGATCATGCCAATATTATTTATACCACTTTCGAGTAATAAAAAAACATTTTCATACTTGAAAAATTTATTTCGTTGAAGTGTGAAGTTTTATTCCAATTGATTTCAGAGACTGAAGTCAATTTAGTTAATTTAAAAATCAACATTATGGTTACCCTGGAGCTGCATTACAATGTCAAAAAAAAAAAAACAATGCGCCATTATGATCTTCTCAACAAAAAACTCTCATGATATATTTCACAAAGTTTAGTCTAAAAGACACCTTTTAAAACATTTTCCTATCAATTTCAATTTAATTTGCTGAAGATTGTTCCAGTAACATAATTTTTGGCCCATGTATTTTTAGCCCACTCACTTGAGCTGAAATAGTCCATGAGCCAGGCCATGAATTTTTCGGTATCAGTACCATCTCGGGAGAATAATTTTCATATTTAATTTTTGAAGGACATACATCTCTACCTTCAGGAAATGTATGATAGCATTCAAATGATTGTGGCTTTAATGGTGTATCAACTGTTTATATACACCAACCCAACTTGTTCGTTCTCTCAGCTCTGACTTTGAAAGAAAAAGGTTGGTTTTTCAATACGCAATTTCTATCTTATTTCGGATGGCATTTTCTTGAAAATTCTTTTGAATACAGACCATGCTATTACCCTGTTCAGTTAATATTCAAAATTGGCTCTGTAATGAGCCGTCTAAATTATATAGGAATATAATTCTACCCTTGATCATGAAAGTGGAATACGCAATTTTGAAATTTTGATCAATGGAAAGAAATTACTACTGTGACAATTTTCACACCAAAAACATATTGCATGGTCATTTTATTTAAAGAATTTTTATCACGTATTAGCATTTCAAAACATTATTTTAGTAACACATACATATAAATTGATTTCATAGTAAATCTTTATCCCTATCCTAAAAATGAAAATTGAAGGAAAATTACCTTGATTTACCCTGTGCGTATATTCTTTATTTACTTAACAAAGATATTGTGAATATGTCAGATCTCAAGTAGAGCCTTTACCTAAAATGTTTATTTATTTAATCTCATGCTAAACCATGGTGATAATGAACAGTTATATGTTCATCTAAGTTAAACGTGTAATATATTATATATTTTTGACATCAAAATAAAGCAACATATGTGCACAATCATATGTGCTTTGTGGGCAGTGGGCTGTGTTTCTCGACCTGCAATGTCCTGACGCCCCTTCCCTCTACTAGTCCGGGTAGAAGGAACCCGTACACTCTTAAGGGAGATCCCTATAGGAGAGCACTCTCTACACAAAGCGCTAACGGGTTTCAAACCCTGTTGATTGAGGGCTTGACTACCTATAACACATGTAAAGACTGTGCACCGGCGGACTCTGCGGAGGAAACCGTCATTGTTCAACGGAAAAGAAGGCGGTCACAGCAAGCACCGTGGAATGCTTGGAGCAATGCAAGGCACATATAGCACGTCTTGGTCACCCACTGCATCTGTCCTCATCTCCAGACGTCCTGACATCTGTCTTGCCACTGGATCTAGATGGTTGCGGGCGAGAGAGTGAGGTCAGCGACGCGTAACCCTTCTTCATTTTAATCAAACTCATCGCGCAAGTCAATGATCATCTATCCCTTCTATCATTCATCCCAAAACCCTGTGGCGACAGGCGAGCGACGAATATGACAGGTGCGAGTTCACTGGAAGTCGGTAGTCGCGGACCTGCACACAGGCGGCACAGGCCATATGGTCGCTCTTCACCGACCAGAGCTGCGTTTGAGTTTGGCAGCCACCTGTGCTACTGAGCAGCCTCATTTAGGAACGCACTGCTCACCTCCATGGCAAGAGGAGCGGATTATAAAAGGTACCTAAACTTTGCCTGTTCCACCCTTTCCTAGCCAGTTTACCGCGGCTGATGGGGACCCTACACATGCGGTCGAAATAACAAAGAGAACAAGAAGAAACAAGGATCAGGACTACGTCATTGTCAGGAAGAGAGACAGACAGACAGTTCGTTTGTTCACCAGAGCTATGTGCAGCACGGATTGCTGGACAAATCACCGTCTCACAGCCTCTAAATTTCACCTCTCAACTTCCGGATCAAACTCAGGATACGTCCACAGGAGACTGAGGCTTCAAAACGTCTCAACGGTGGTAAGCTCAAGTTGCCTTCCACCTCTCAGTACTCTGCTGACACCCTGGAAGAACGCCTGAATTCCACCGTGCTGGATGACCACGACGTGGAAGCAGCACAGAACACACTTCATAATACAGTGTACAATACAATCTTCGAGTGTCTTGGGTCCTCCACCAAAAAAAAAACACACAAAGACTGGTTTGATGAGAATCGTGCCGAGATCACAGCTTCTAGAGGACAAACATCGCGCTTACAAGGCTCATATAGATGATCCCACTTCCACAGCCAAAAAGACGCTCTGAGGAACGCTCGCAGCATAGTACAGCAAAAGCGTCGGGATATGCAGGACTCCTGGTTGAATGCTGACGAGATCCAACGCTACGCCGAATCTCATAACAGGCCTAGGAAGAACTTTTACTGTGGACTTGGGGAAGTCTACGGGCCAAATCCATCAGATTCATCCCCTCTCCTCAGTGATGACGGGTTAAAATTCATCACAGAGAAGGAAAATATACTCGACAGGTGGGCGGAACATTTCAATGGCGTTCTGAACCGCCCTTCTACCATCAACAACGAAGCCATCAACAGACTGCCCAGGTTCCCATCAACCAGTCACTGGATGTCGTTCCCACGTTGGATGGGATCCAGAAAGCAATTGGTCTGTTGTCAACTGGCAAAGCACCTGGCCAGCTGAGATTTACAAGAAAGGGGCGTGGCTCTAGTCGAAAAACTCCATCATCTGTTTGTGCGAGGATCGGCCTGATCAGTTACCTCCGCACCCACCGTCCAGATCATCCCCCTCCCCCATGAAGATGAGACAGTTGTCATCGTCATCACCGACGGACGAATAACCAAACTAGTTTTTGTGTGTTGGTACTTATCTTTTTCTCTATATAAATTTTTGAGGTACATGTAATTGTTGAATAAAAGTGGTAAAAATATGCATTTCTTTAAAGAATCACGGCTAGTAACTCAGTTAATGCTCTTTTAATATGTTCATCATAGCTCGGAGAAATTCTTGTAGAACTTTTCATCACGTTTGACAACCGTGTGACAAATACTTTGCAGGTTGCAAATATATTTAGCTCAAAATACCTAATTTGAGCAAATAAAGGGGAAAAACTGTGTCTCCAGCATTGAAGCCACAACAGATTTGATGCTATCATACATTTTCTCACCAGTTAGGGGTATACCTTACCAAATATCACTATCAAGTTTATTCACCCAAAACGGTACCGACCACCCCCAGTGGCTCATGAACTAAAAGCTCAGGTAAACTTTTCTGATCACATTTTGTACGGTGTCCGTCTGTTTCATATTTTTGACTTCTTTCCAGAACCACAATGACATTTACACAGGAATATACGGGGAAAATCTTTAAAATCTTTAGAACATCTTCTTCCAAAGAACAACAAAATCAGAATTGATCATATTTATATAGAAGCATACTCAGGTAGTGTAGATTCAGGTTTATTCAAATCATGACCCTCAGGGGTAGGATTAGGCCACATTAGACAATCGGATTTTAAAATAGGAATATATAATTAAAAATCTTCTTTTGCAGACCAACACAGCCATGATTGGTCATGTTTACAAGGAAGCACCCTTATATAGCGTAGATTCAAGTTTGTCCAAATCATGACTCCCGGGGGTAGGGCGGAACCACAATGGATGATCAAAGTTTTACGTAGGAATATATAGGGACAATTTTTAAAAAACCATAATTGGTCATATTCAAATAGAAGCAATTTTAGGTAATGTATGTAGATTCAAGTTCGTTCAATCATGACACCCCCCCCCCCCCCCCCCACCAGGGGGAGTATAACAAAGGAAAATCAAATTTAAAATAGGAATATATCGTTAAAAATCTTTTTTTGATGATGAACATAGCCATGATTGGTCACATGTGCAAGGAAGCATTTTAGATACATGTAGTGTACATTCGAGCTTGTTCAATTTAAGATCCCCGGGGGTACGCTAGCGCCAACAAGGAAGTAATTTCCAAGGAAGATATTCTTCAAACTCATATGTCAGTTTAGAAGGGGGGGGGGACTTGGCAAAGATGGACATTATATAGGCATTGAAAATTCGGGATTACCCTTTTTTGTTGATTTAGATCACCCCCACTTTAAATTTGCTTCCGACGCCTATGATACATACATGTAGCGGGTTCCAGTAAATGTTCAACCAAGCCTCTTTCGTTACTCCTTATTAAGATATTAACAGTAGTGAAGGAGAAATTTCAAGCGTACCGTGCAACAATATATTCAAGAAGTGTTGCAAATCAGATGTAGATACTCAAAAATTCCAAAGAACTTTTGTAAAATCACAAGATTTTTCCAAAATCAATAGCCTAAAATCTTACGACTTCTCAACTTTATACACAACCATTCACCACGATAAATTAAAGTCAAGGCTTTTTGAAATCATTGAAAACTGCTTTTTCAATATAAATGGAACTCGTAAATTTATAAACCATGTCATTGGTCATCTGAAAAATTATTTTGTTAAAACTTAAAACACATTCTGATTGCACACACACAAGAACTCTGAAATACTCCCAAGGCCAATGAAAATTACAGTTTTGGAAGAGATAACCCTCTTTATTATTTAAGCATTGAATTCATATTTTTGGCTGTCTTCGGTCCTATAACACACCTGGCCGTGCCGACAAATTGAATACCGCGCGTTAGCGCGGTATGATAAATTTGTCGGCACGGCCAGGTGTGTTATAGGACCGAAGACAGCCAAAAATATGAATTCAATGCTTATATTTACATTCTCTAATTTTCCCTCTTCATAATTGCTTTTTTCGTTAACATTTAATGTTTATTTAGCGCCCTTCAAAACTATCTTGGTTAATAGACGTAAGAGCCGTTTGTGACGTCAGATGACGTTAAGTGACGTTGCAAAGTTAAATTACGCAAACAAACATTGCGATAAAAAAAGTGACAAATTAATTCTTAACGCACATTACGTTCATTTCTACGTTAAGGACTGTAGTTTTTCATTAAATTGAAATAAAACATTTTACATTTTGGTGTTTCTAGAGCATTGAAAATGCATATAATTCCTACTGTGTATTCTAACGCGCGGTGACAAGGTTTCGCGTGTGTTATAGAAATTTGAACGTCGTGTATTTCTAATGGATTTGATAAGGAAAATTATACTGAATGTAAATATAAATGTAACAAAACATTAAGTTCGTTTGTTTCATACACATAATCAGAGAAGAAAATATACATTTTTACCATGTAATCTATACAGCGTAGTCCTAGTACTTGAACCCCTAACCCTGAGGCCATGAAATTCACAATTTTGGTAGAGAATTTATTCATTATGGTTATTACAATCATGCAAACAGTTTGACTGCTTGATGTTCAGGAGCATTTTTAAAGATTTCATTAATTTTAGTGGTTTTCGCCCCATCCCTGAAACCCAAGGGTGGCAGGGACAATGTAATTATGTTCCCCAAACGAAGTTGGGGAACATATTGTTTTTACTCTGTTTCTTATTATTATTATTATTTTTCTTCTTCTTCTTCTTCTTCTTCTTCTTCTTCTTCTTCTTCCTGGAACTTTTTTGTCCGGGAATGATCTTGTAAACTGTTCGTCCGATGTAGGTAAAACCTTTTTAGGGTTAGTAGACATGTTATGTAGATTTGCGGAATCAAGGTCATTTTGCGCGCGTGCATGTGCAACACGTGAAATGACCAATATAATAGATATAGCCACAACTGTTCTATTTTTAGATGAAATGCTTTGAAGATGTGAGGATATATTAGTAGTATAGACATGACGACATGGTGAAAATAGCAAGATCTCACGCGCATGCACGTGCACTTCGCTCTGATTGGCTGCAACTAAAGTCTCAATATCTTTCTTGTTTTTTGACTAAATCCTTTGAAATTTTGAACATAGCCATGCATTAGGATATCCTACAACATGAAATAAAGCAATTATCATGAAAACACGTGCATGCACGTGCGCTGCGATCTGATTGGCTGAAACTTTAAACAGCTATAACTCCCTTGGTTTTCAACCAAACAGGATGAGATTTGGAACATAGATAGATATAATGGACTTCTACAAGTAGGTATGGTCACCATGCACATGCATACACATGCGTGTACATGTGCTGCAATCTGATTGGCTGAAACTTTAAACAGCTATAACTCCCTTAGTTTTCACCCAAACGGGGTGGAATTTAGAACATAGATAGATGTAATGGACTTCTACAAGAAGGTATGGTCACCATGCTCATGTATGCACGTGCGTGCACGTGAAATGAGTAAAATCAAACATACACTTGAATGAGCGTATTTTTAAAATAATTTTGGATTAAATACTTTATTATTCAGTGTATTAAAAATATAGATTGTGTAGACAAGATGCTATGGTCATGACGCAAATGCATTCACATGTGCATGCGTGCAATGCTAAAGTTTAAATGATTTTTGTACACTTCTTTGTAAATGTTGTTAAAATCTCAGATGCATAAAGTTTGTCTTATTTAATGAAGCTTACAGGGAATATGGCACCAAAAGGTAGTTGGGGAGCGTTTGGGGAACATCTGTAACGGTCCCCGTTACAATTAGCACTAGTTATAATATTTGTTTCCCTTAACTAATAGACGCTTTATGCCAAAATTGGTCAAAATTGGTTTAACGGTTGAAGAGAAGAAGCTGAAAATTTTCAAACACGACAGAAGAAAGAGAGATTAATAGTAATTTAGGTGACCTAAAATGTCATTTAAATGACTGTTGCAATATTTATTTTTTTTTCATCCGAAATGGCATAAAAAGTCCCATTGGTTCATTTAGAAGTTGATGTGAGGATGACAGCCTATCATCGATATTTGATGATTCGACATTTTTCAGAAAATTACTTTCATAAACATTTCTAATTTATTTTAATTTATTTGCAACTCTTTCCCGATGTGGAACCATAATCAGAATTACTTGTCCATTTAAACAATTCAAATCGAAAGCAGATCCGCAGCACAGTTAAGGTTACAGTAAGGAGGCGGGGCTTACTTTGTATGGGAAATGTTTACTATGACGTCACGCATAATATAAGGTCTTCAAAATACCACAAAATGAAATTATTTGCTATTTCAAACAGCTGGATAGCTGTATACTACATACAGACTTACTATTACATGCAGTTTTGACATTTGTTCAATCCCACAAATCAGTATATAAACGATGCATTGATCGCAATGCACTTGTCAATGTGACGTCATCTCGCAAAAATGACGCAGTTTTTACACAGTGAGAGGCTGGTCAAGTCACATTTTGTACAAAGAAAGATGTCTTTTGTTCTCAAACAAAATATTATTTGCAGTAAAATAAAAAGCCATTAACTTGGATGCGATGTCTATTTTAGCATTTTATTTATAAACTGTACGTGCATTCTCCAGACCAGCGATACTATCGTGTGTTTGTATGCAGACGCATTGAAAAAGTAACGGAAGGGCCCTTATAAATCGATTTATTGCAAGGGCATACCCTCAATGTATCTTGTCAAAATTTTACACATAAACTCAAGAAGCATTAAGATATTTGAAAAGTGTTGCGAACCTCTCTATATCTTGCAAATAAATTAATTATAGCTATATCTAATGTAGTTGACCAACAAAATATTTAACCTGCTGTCCAACAAATTAAATTTGATCAATCAAAAAAGGGAATCTATATAGATTCGCAACACTTTTCATAAACTACATATAGTGTTGAAAAGAATTATAAAATAAACTAAGATTTTTAACTTGGTTATGCCCTTGCAATATTGAAATTTATAGATGACCTCTAAACTGCAAGTATAGTTGCCAAAGTCATGTGACGTCGACATCACATGACAAGTCTAACTAAAAAATCTAAAAGTCCCCAACATGTAGATTTAAACCACATTACATTTTTATGATATCAGTGGATTCCTAAAAAGATTCGCCCATCCTAATAAAGTATGTATTTTTTATCTTAAAAAATCGCCGATATTTCCATTTGTGCTGCGGAGTAAATACAGACCTCTTAAACTCTTAAACATGGGTCTTTCATTATATGATCATTTGTATATTTCTAATAAATTTGACAATTTTGTATGATATCTAATGTATATCTTCATCTTTTTTTTTTTGCATATGAGAATGGGGAGTTCCTTGTGTTGATCAAATCAACGTTCTTTAACTGTATATTTGCCATACACTATGCTAGTATTATCAGTAAAATAAACTTTTTGGCACATTTTAAAAAAATATCTTTTTTATATAATATCTCAGTTTTGATACATATTTTTAGATATTCGGGTAGTGCTTGGATTTCTCTAGAAGACTCTGCAAGCGCATGGAGCTTACGAATGACAGTAGACGTATCCACAAGAACCGACACAGGAAAAATCAACCACTCTCCTGTTTCATCTATGGCCTCATCAATCATTGTTGCTTATTGGTGCTTTTATGCGAGTATTATAATACCAGGTATTTGAATGAAGGCCACTTCCAGCACTTCTTATTTATTTAATCTGTTAAATGAAGGATATGGATATAACGAACAGTATTCAATCTAAAAGTCCATAAAACAATACAAAATAAGAGCAGAGCAAACACGGACACCTGAAACATCAGAGGTGGGATCAGGTGCCATGTAGGAGTGAGCATCCCCTGCCGACCGGTCACACCCGCCGTGTGCTCCTTGTCATGATCAGGAAATAACGGAAACATCCGTCGTCAATTCAGTGTATAAATAATGGACTAACAATTGGTATAAAAAACGTCAGTCAGCATTTGACTCAATGATAAACTGTATTTGTTGACAAGGTAATTGTATCGACCATAGAACTTACGAAATGATGACTTTAAACGAGACTGCTGATATTCTTGTTTCATCAACTTGCTTGTCAATAATTTACCTCTTTTAAGAAATTGTTTATTACGTAGGTATACGTAGAGCATGCTCTTATGTATCGAATCAACTGAGATATATATATACGCCGTATGCAGGTGATGAAGGTATATTGCTGCATAAGTAAGGGAAGTTGACGATAGAAATGTTAAAGTTATCACGTCTATCATATAGTTTGGTTGTTAGATTACCATTAACGTCTTTTTCAAGTAAAATATCCAAGTATGAAACACAAGTGTCAGACTCTGTGGTATCTTTTACCTCAAGCTCACCAGGATATATCGTATTGACGTAGGAATGGAAATTACCATTGTTAATTGACAATACGTCGTCGATATATCTAAATGTCGAGTTGAAGGCCAAGGAAGTGTTTTCTTCTTTTCACGCATGAGATTTTGCATAACTTCTGCTTCATATGAATATAAAAATAAGTCTGCTAATAACGGAGCGCAATTTGTACCCATTTGAATTCCAATAGATTGTTGGAATACCTGGTCTCCAAAAACCACATAGACATTGTCAATCAGAAACTCAAGCATCTTCTTGATGTCAACTTCAGAGCACTTATGTGTCCAATCAGAATCTGTTTTAACAAAATAATTTTGCGAATGACCAATGACAAGGTAAGTAAATTTACGAGTTCCATTTTTATTGAAAAAGCAGCTCTCAATGCTATCAAACAGCCTGGATTTTAATTTGTAGTGGGGTATTGTTGTGTATAAAGTTGAAAAGTCGTAAGTTTTTAAGCTGTTGATTTTTGTAAAGTCTTGTGATTTCAAATTGTCCAAGAGTTCTTTAGAATTTTTTAGTATCCACATCTGATTCACACCACGTCTTCAATATATAGTTGCAGAGTACTCTTGAAGTTTATCCTTCACTACTGTCAATATTTTAGTGAGGAGTAACGAAAGAGGCTTGGTTGAACAGTTCTTCTAGAATGCAGTTTATATAATGAACCTTACAAACGAAGACAATGTTGTTACGTGCTTTGTCGGCAGGAACCAGTACATACCAATCATGTAATCTAATCTCATCATGTAATCTAATTCTTTTTTCACTTCTGGTTTATTGAACACAGAAGGATAGATGGTTTTCATTTTGCCCCTCAATCTTCTAATACGCGACTTCAACATAGCTCTAATACATTTTATCCATTCTGACAAGGTGTCAACGTCTTCTTTTTCATATCTGGCCCATCGTCTTGCGTAATTTTCAACAGAATCCATAATATTGATGAAATTCCGAGGCCATTTGAAGGATCGGGGTTCCCTATGTTTAGGACCTTTTAAGATAAGTGATTTAAGGTCCTCATAACTAACTATATTTACGTCACCTGTAATAAAGAAGAACATGAACACGAAGGAGGATTATGTTTCAGGTAGTCGGTATCCAGGCCTTGTAAAGTGTTTTTGTAATTGAAAAGTTTGGAAGCAATGGTCGATGTATATTTGTAGGAAATACAAGGTGTAGTCTTTCACTTGAAATATGATGGAATACAAGACTGGACCCTTTTGTGATTAAGAATATTACTTTATTGCTTTATTCTTTTATTGGCATATTGAAGTTTAAGGAAAAGACGGATTGTTTTAGCTGTATTTTCTTCCGTGTAACGTGCGGGTTTAAAAAGCCTATGATATGCAATATCCATAATCACAGACTCGAGCCTATATTCAGGTGACGAGGAATCAAAACTTGGACGTTCCTTGGCCTTTTCAAGAAGACTATCTAAAAGTTTCAAAGGGACAGAGTAAAATTTTGTTCGAATATGATGTAGACCTAACTGTTGATTTACATAAGGTATTAATGAATCAAAGGAGATCCAATCACTGAATCTCAAAAATCATTGTTTAACAAAATTTATCTTTCACGTAAAACGTGGGTAATAATATGCATTCAAGTTCATCATAGCAATCATCTCTCTAAAACTAAGTTAAATTCCACAAAGTGGTGAATACATTGATTTTAAATCATGCACATAATTATTTACATGTAAGTTCCACAAAATGACCCGTCTGTCGGAAAGAAATGAACAGGAGGCTCCAATTCATAAAAATTGTCCTCTTTATGTCAAAAAATGATCTTGCAGCAAATCTACAGTTTTAATTAACTCAATGTCAAAATAGTAGAGGTTATGGCTCAATCTGAACATAAAAAGTTCATAAAATAAAAAAATTATTCAAGAGTAATAAATCCAATTTAATAAATTTGAATCAGAAAAAACATTACTATTTACTTTGCCTTGATACTGAATTTTCTTGAGATATGGCTCATTCATAAGTTAAAGTTGTAAGAGATGCAAACAGGTGATCATCGATTCGAATAAATAATATCACCTTTAAGAATAGGTCATATCACCTACATCGCTAGAATGGTGTCTTCCCACCTAGCCAAAATTCATTACTTACCTTATTTCTAAAGGAAATATTTATGATATCTATTTTATAATGAACTAGTACATCACAGGTAGATATTACAGGTAATAAGCCTAATACAGACTATACGAGGGTTGATCCAAAAGTTCGTGGAATTTCTTTCTAAAATTTTATCGTGATTTGATGAAAGCAAACATGCATATTTATAATATAGAGTCATAATGCAACAATATTGGAAAAAATCAACACATTCCAATAACCAATGAGGTAACACGAGCTTTTTGAAAATGGATAGTTGTGAAACCAGTGGGAGACTTCGACGTTACGTCAAGTTAGATATGTCACATCACGTGATAGAAGCATCTTACAAAATATACGATTCGCATACGTAATTCGACAAAATGCAGCCCTTTTCTCCATTTTTTTTTCTCAAGAAAAGCCTTGGTATCCTCTGAGACTCGCACCAATTAAGTTATCTTCATTTTATCACTCATATTTCAAAATACATCCCATCTTTCCATATGATGTTCCAATTTCAGAAGTAATGTCAAGAACAGTTCGTAAGAACAGCCGACAACGTCCATTAACGCTTTTAATTTCTCTAGGGAGATAAACACTTAAAACAAAGCCTCCAAAAGGAAGCCACACCTTTAAACAACGTCCATGGACGTTTTACTTTTCTAAAATTTCTTATGCAACTGAAAATCCAGCAACTAAATGTATTTCACCCAGCCAATGTCAATAATATACGCATTTAAGATAGAGTGATCCCTTGATTTTCTCAAAACTTGATGACTTGAACGAAATGTGACGTTGTCTAACAACTTAAAGATGAACAATAAATCATCAACAAATAGTCAAATACATTAAATATCCAGTAAAATTAGTACAACTCTCACACAAAGTTTTATAAAAGATCAAGCAATCGTAATATGTACATAATTTTCGTTTACATACCACATAAGGCGGTTTTATTCTCCTTGTACGAATTAAGAATTAAAAGGATAATAAACGCATTATTGTCTCCCCCGCATTTCCAAACAACCGTTTCTATGGAAACTGCAATGGAGTTGCTTTCATGAATATCTAAAACTTTTTTTTTCAAATATTCAAAAGGTGTCTATATTCTCATTTGTAATTTTCAACCAATTTCACTTATAAATATATAAAATATGAAGAAATTCCATGAACTTTTGGATCAACCCTAGTACACAGACTATACACAGGTGACCAATAAGGTGTGAAAATCCCAATTTTGGTTAGATGGAATTATAACAAATTCAAAATTTTGGCTATGTGGGAATAAACCGCTAGAATACGTGATATTATTGATTCAAATGGATAATATCATCTATTTAGTTCAAATAGGTAACAACACATATTTGAAAAGGTGATATCACTTACATATATTTAAGTAAGTGAGATCACCTTTTCAAATATATACAGTAGTTGGCCATAATTTAGTTCCCAAAATGGCCGCCGTAGTTAAATGTTGGACTATCCTGTTGCAATGCAAAACATGAATAGCATGCAAACAATAAAACACACTTACCTTAAACTACTTGTATTTCGTTAAGTATCCTTTTGCTTTGATTACAGTTCTGATTCTCTTTGGAATACTTTGATATAGGCTTTTTATATAATGTAAAGGAAGTGATGCCCAGATTTCAGTCACTACTCTCTCAAGGTCTGTCTTGTTGTTAATTTCATTTATGCGGCGTTTGATGCGGATTTTCAAAACTCTCCATTTTCAATTATGTTCATATCTGGGCTTTGTGCAGGCCAGGGTAAAATGGGAATGTTATTGTCTGCTTTCCAGGCATTACACTGTCTTGATACGTGGCAAGGGGCATTATCTTCTTGAAATATCCAAGGAAGGTTTCCGAAGTTTTTTGTTACAACTGGCCATAAATATCTATCTAAAGTTTCAATATAAATATTGGAATTCATGTTTCCATTAATAAGAGTAATTGTTCAGACACCAGTATAGGTGATAAAGCCCCAGAACATAGCGGAAATCATACCTTGCTTCTCTCTGTCTTTAAACATCCCTGTGCATTCTCCAATTAAACGTTCGTTGGATTTTCTCCATACATAAATTTTTTTGTCCTCTCCAATTACAACTTTTGTTTTATCGCTAAAAATTACTTTAGACCAGTTATTTTCAACCGTCCAGCATAATTTCTGTCTACAAAAACTGATTCGCCGAGATCGGTTTTCTCTTCTTATTGTGATTGTCTTAGAAACAACATGTCTTTTATAATTATTTTCAAACAATCTTCTTCTAACAGTCCTTGAAGAAATATTTTCAACAGAATTGTTGTTAAACTTATTTGTGAGGTCTTCTAAGGTCTGCCTTCGATTGCCCCGTACCATCCGAAAAAGACGACGATCGGCTCTGTTGTCCGTTTTTCTCCGCCTGCCAGTTCTTGTAAGATTTTCTTCATTTCCCCTTTCTTTCACTCGTTTAATAAATTTATTTACAGTCCTTGGATTAACAGTGAGTTTTGAAATCTTATGTCCAGAATAACCTTTCTCATATAAACTTACAATGATTTTTCTCACCTCCGCTGTCAAATCTCTTCCACGGCGACCCATTTTGTTTGCAGATGATTATCAACAAACAAACCGGAAATAGAATTAAGAAGATAAAAAAACCAATATCGATATCTGTGCTTTTATTCAGATGCAGAAAGGTAAGATTTTTTAACATATTTAGAAACTAAGAGACGAAATATCATTGCCAAACCGACTTACGGAAACTACGGCGGCCATTTTGGGAACTAAATTATGGCCAACTACTGTACATTTGTGGTATCTATCCACTATATAAACATACAGAGAGAAAATATCTTCAATTCTGTATGAAATTGTCAGAGGTCAGAGGTCAACACATGGCCAAATCACACGGCGCAATAAGATCTACCGTACATATTAATATAAATGACTTGCTTTTCATCTATAATAAAAATGAACAAAATAAGCAGGTGAAATAATTGTTTTATTTACAACGTGAACAAGTACTTCATACATTTTTGGCGATCGATTTAACCTGTGTACATAGAGAATATACCGATAGAAACTAGGCCTAGCCTTTGTTTACAAGTTGTATGTCACTTTTGTCACCTGCACAGTCTCTAACTGTTTAGTTTATCCTTATTTTTATAAGACCTTAAATTAAATCTTCATGATATAGGCTAAAACTATATTTTTTCATGAAATTCTACTCACGATAAATGTGGAAATCTGTTGGAAAATATCAAAGCATTGCAATCACGCCACGAACAGCTGAGAAACACCTCGATCGGCGCTGTCGTACTTCAATGTAAACTGTCGCCAGTGTCTCCGTGTTAACATCATCAAATATGCCTTTAGTTACTGAAATCGTAGATTAAATGTTTTTGATGACGTTTATACTTGATTGCAAATTAACTGACTCGAACAAGTATCTCAATCCATCGGATCCATCCAACCCTTTCAGGCGACCGAAATTCCTCAAACTTTTTATCATCAATTCTCGGACGTGTTTCTTGTGTCTTTTCAGCATTAATGATCAATTTTCACAAATAAAAATGTCCCCATACAAGAATCTGTTCACTATTACTGATCACAAGTAGCCTTTGACAAAATACTCATTTCGAAATAGTCTTAGCATGACGAATTCGAAGCGTAACCGCCTTTCAAGCCGATTTACACCTTGCGTACTTTTGACGGAAATCTACGGCGACCGGTTAATGCCACATTTACATCCAAATATATTTAATTTTACATTTAATTGTCCATCTCAAATGCATATATAAGTAATAAGTAACAAGTTTCTAAACTTCAGTGGGAATTGAAGTGGGTCGGTACCTGATCAAATCTTCTGAGAAGGCCTTCGGCCTTCAAGGGATTGAATCACGTGACCGACCCACTTCGATTCCCATTGAAGTTTATAAACTTGTTATTTATTTCTTAATTGGTGATTTCACCAATTTCTAACAAATAGGTGATATCACAAATTTGAACAGGTCATAGCACCTTTCGGAATATATATTGAAAGGAAAAAGAAACGGCGGGTAGCATGAGAAGGATATGGAGATAACGAACAGTATTCAACATAAAAGTCCATAAAACAATACAAAATAGGAGCAGAGCAAACACGGACCTCCAAAACATCAGAGGTGGGATCAGGTGCCATGGAAGAGTGAGCATCCCCTGTTGACCGGTCCCACCCGCCGGGTGTCCTTTTCATGATCAGGAAATAACGGAAAAATCCGACGTCAATTCAGTGTATAAATAATGGACCAACAATTAGTATGAAATACTTCATACAGCATTTGACTCAATGATAAATTGTATTTGTTGACAATGTCATTGTATCGACCATATAACTTACGAAATTATGACTTTAAACGAGACTGCTGAATTTCTTGTTTCATCAACTAGCTTATCAATAATTTACCTCGTTTTAGAAATTGTTTATTCGTATAGCATGTTCTTGCGTATCGAATCAACTGAGATATATGCACTCCGTATGGAGGTGATGTAGGTATATTGCTGCAAGTAAGTAAGGGAAGTTGACGATAGAATAGTTAAAGTCATCACGTTTATCATATAGCTTGATTGTAAGATTACCATTAACGTCTTTTTCAAGTAAAATATCCAAGTATGAAACAGATGTGTCAGACTCTGTGGTGCTTTTATCTCAAGCTCGCCAGGATATGTCCTATCGACGTAGGAATGGAAATACCGGTAACCATTGTTAATTGACAATACGTCGTCGATATATCTAAATGTCGAGTTGAAGGTCGCAGCAAGTGTTTTCTTCTTTTCACGCATGACATTTTTACACAAATTCTGCTTCATATGAATACAAAATAGGTCTGATAATAATGGAGCGCAATTTGTACCCATTTTAATTTAATAGATTGTTGGAAGACCTGGTCTACAAAAACAACATATATATTGTCAATCAGAAATTCAAGCACCTTTTTGATGTCAATTTCAGAGAACTTGTGTGTGCAATAAGAATGTGTTTTAACAAAATAATTTTGCAAATGACCAATGACCAGGTAAGTAAATTTACGAATTCCATTTTCATTGAAAATGCGGCTGTCAATAATATTAAAAAGCATGGACTTTAATTTATTGTGAGGAATGGTTGTGTATAAAGTTGAAAAGTCATAATATTCGAAATTCTTTTGACTGCATGTTCGAAAATTATGAAGAGAATATGCTAAAAAGCAAAAAATACGTGCAAACAAGTTGCTGTCCTTTCAAAAAAGGACTGCAATACGGGACCATATGCATTTTTTTCCAACTGAAATTCAATTAAGAAAATTTCTAGGTGTAGGGAATATTCATGTAGGTTTGTTCACATTTTCTACAATGATCTGCCTACTTATGACTGATTGTGGTCTCAAAGCAAAATTGTTTAATTTTATCTCTGATTAGCGGCCTTTAGTATTGTCAGTTTAAAAAAAATCGGACTATTTTGATACGTGTAACCCATACTGGTTCACGAGTAGCACAGCTCTGTAGTACGCATTTTTTTCGTCGGAGCCCCCCTGCCCCATTAAAAGCCGTTGCTACCTCTATCAAACGATATTTAGATTGCCGAAATGTTAAACTATTTTGCGAGCCTTGATGTACAAAACTAATGCTCTAATAAGTGAAAGCTTGCTCTATCTTTTAAAAGCTAGAACTAGTCGTTGACTGACGTTTTTCATTCAAGTTGTTAATAAGTTTAATGTATCTATATACTGCAAGTTCTTCCTACTTTTTTCGGCAATTTTTTTTACCATTTGTTGCACCTGAGGTATACACATTATTTTTCAATATTTACAGACAATATGAATTTCTTGCAATCTTAGCACAGCTTACGGAAGTTTCACGTACAGGGTCTTGTTTTTCAAAATGCCTAAGTAAGGACAAAGATAACAACGGATTATTAAGCAGTTTCTTGTATATTTTCCCCGATATCTCCGTATACAACCGGTAACGCGAGGGGGGGGGCTAAAAAGTATGGGGGAGTCGTTTTCAGCGTATGGGGGAGAAGATTTTCACCACTTCAGATTCAGAAGAGATGTGGGTCACGTCTTTTTTCGGCATTTGTTTAATGTATTTACAAAAAACAAAAAGCCCACGGAAGGGTAGCAATAATTAGCCTTGTGTTGGTCATTTGTCCGGATAGCATATACGTCTAGTTTTCTCAAACTATTCGTAACTATTCGACATATTTCATATTTAGAAGATCGAGGGTTTAAAACGTGCATGATTTGCACAATCTACGACTTGTGTGGGGATTCTGATACTTAAAACAGCAAAAGCAAACATCTGTCTGTAATATGCAACAATTTAAACTTGTCTAGATTTTTAAAAAATTTAATAATTAAGACATTTTCTCTTCAGACAGTAATGGTTACGTAGGGGGAAGTCGTTTCTGGAAAAACAACGCATAGGGGAGTCGCACAATTGAGAAGTACAATCATTTTAAATTTCTACTTTTCTTTTCGATAGATGCCTCCTTAAACTTTTTTGATAATTTTATAATTTTAGTAACATTTAACATGAATAAAAAATCAATAGAAGCAATATGTACAAGTAAAACTAAAAACATGACATGAATTTATCGTTCCCTATTGTGAAGTACATGAGTATATACATGTACCAATACTTCATATACTTTACTACACATACAGTTAATATGGTTTCTGCATGGATGAGCAATGGGGATGGTCTTGTTCCTTAGCACATGTGCTCCGAAGATATATAATCGATTTGTACATGTATATTGCTGATATTTTTTTTTAGAACTAATATAGGCACAGAAAAAAATCTCTTTTCAAAACTTCAAATTAAAAAGGAATTAACCAAACATTGATAAATAGACATCTACGAATAAATAAAAAGGTGTAGACAGTATAAAAAAAACCATAAAAACAACACCAAGTATGCATTTGACTTTATTTTGCGACTCCCCTATGCGATGTGTTTTCCCATTAACAACCCCCTACGTAATCGTTACTGTCCGTAGAGAAAATGTCTTAATTACTAATTTTAAAAAAATCTAGACAAGTTTTAATTGCTGCATATTATAGACATACGTTTGCTTTTGCTGTTTTAAGTGTCAGAATTCCTAAACAAGTCGTTGATTGTGCATGTTTTAACCCCTCGATCAACGTTGTTTTTTGTAAATACATATTACAAATACCGAAAAAAGACGTGACCCACATCTCTTCTAACTCCGAAGCGGTGAAAATCTACTCCCCCATACGCTGAAAATGACTCCCCTATACTTTTTAGCGACACCCCCCCCCACCCCTGCGTTACCCGTTTTATACGGTGAATATAACTTTTTTACGGTGTCAGAGAGGGCCTGGAATGGTTTTCAAGAACAATGACGGTGACTGATGCGAAACAGAGTCACGTTAAGATCGAGTTATTAGTCCTGCTGACTGTTTAATCACCGCCTTACAACAAAAGAAAACCGCTATAAATACAGTAGACTATCATAATCATTACATTCATCCCCAATACTGAAAGAAATATATTTCGCAATTTGGGTTTTTGAGCAGTCAACTCTATGTTTTGTTCCTCTCATTGGCGCACGAGCGCGTTTTTTGACTAATTTTTCGGCGTGGTTACCCGTGACCAGCATAGCCAGGTTATAAAACATCATCACTCTGATAAATTCCATGCAAAGGAGAATCAAGGTTTTGACAGATGCGCGGGGGGAGACATTAAAGATGATGATGTTATAAGACAAAATCAAATAGGATTTTGGTTATAGTTTCTTTGAAGATCATTTAAAAAGTTAGAAAGGAATACTAAAAAATAAGGAAGAAAATAATTTTGATTCAAATAAAAATTTACCCTGCGTTTCTTTTCCTTTTAGTATATAAATAAAGCCTTTTCATGAGATCGATCTAATGAATTATCGACCGAGCACGAAGTGTGAGGTCGATATGTTTTTTTTCCGACGTCGATATATCTCTGAAAAAAAAGTTATTTATGCCAAGGATAACTACATCAATTTGTTAAGTTAATATAAACAATTTTTTTAAAGTGGCGGATTACGACGGAGACAATGTTCGGTGTCGTCTCCCCACAACAACAGAAGAGTGTGGCGATATTTGTAACACGACAAGCATTCTTATCAGCTTTTCAGAAGTAAGATTTTATAGACATCAGAGATTGTTCCAAATTATTGTGTGAGCTTATACGTACATAGTTACTATGAAATGCCCTTTTTTGACTAACATGAGCATAACTGGCTGCAAGTCTTTCGATCATTTGTAGTAAATTTAATTACTATAATAATAACTTGCTCAACAGTTCATATTTTCGTTCATTAGATTCGCTTAAATAATTCAGCATTTCGATTCTCTCATTTGTAGGCATTCTGCGAATTTATCATTTTTGGCTATCACGCATCGGATGGAAATTATGCCATGGCAATACAGATAGAAGATTTCCAAAACTCTACTTCAACTACTCCCCTGAGTAGCATTCCTTTACAATTCATTATAACAGTAACTTCTGACGGTGCCTGTTATACTGAACCACGTTTTACGTCCCCTACTCCTACAGAGGGAACTGTTATACAAGTTCATAACGGCTCATTACAGTTTAAAGTACGAGTTAGGATATCTTTTACTAATGAAAGGTATAAAATTATCCACGCATTTTCTTGGACGTTTTATAATTGCTTCATTTGCTTAGTTAGAAACCCATTCCAGAGACCATAAACTATGCCTTTTCGATGTTTCTGTAATTATAGCATCTTAATATTGCACTTTTATCATTTGTTTTCATTGACTTTTTTTCGCTACAAGTCAATTTTACTGATTCGAATTTTGAAGGTGATAATTTAATGACATGGCAGTACACAGTGTGTGGGTGTAATATGATTTTATTCTTTTACAGTATATCTAGATTTCATATTTTGTCACCACTTGATTTTACAATATCTGCCATCTCCTATCCCGTGCTTTACGAATATGAGACAACTATTTCACAGACTGATATACTAGCTGAGGAAATAGGAATACATATCTTGTGTTTTTCAGCAGAATCAAACTATAGGTAAACTCATTTATTTCTTTACAAAATATAAAATTCGAGTTGGAAAGTTCTAATACATGAATGTAGAGTAATGCTAGAATTTTTTCATCATATTTTTTTAATATTTATTTTTATTTTTTGCAAATATAGTATTACATCTGAACACAGTGTAATAAGATATTTCAAAAATTATATTTACACTTGCAGACGCTCCACTGGATCCCGATGTATAACGGTTAATATTACAGGTAGATCATAACATATTGACTTATATATACATGTATGGGTATGTATATCATATAAAACAAAATCCTATTTCAATAGTCTTTTGAAAGTGTGGAAATTTAAGAAATTTTATAAACATACCAAGTAATTTCAAAACATAAAATATATCGTGGTAGCTTAATTTAGTGTCAGAACATTTCAACGTATTAAAGAATTGAACGTATAATCTCAAATTGCCTGTATTGTAAAGAAAATTGAGAATAAATTATGATAATTATGACACTTATGGCATTTTTTCATGGACTTGCAATTAATCCATATGGCTTCACTGCAACCAGGAGGTTGTATCCTAATACTTAAAGTCTTAAATTGTTAAGTATGTATTTAGTTTCTACACATATACTTCAATCAAAGCGGCAATACGGCTGCAAATCGAGTGCTTTTTTAATTCAAATTTACCCAATATATCATTCAGAAATAAGGTAAAAAAGTTGAAGTAAGCATTTTGAGAAAAATAAATATTCTCTCCTCATACAAAATTAATGTAATTAGAATCTGCCGGAAAATCAAGGGTCGTATAGATCTGTTTACTTGTACCACGTGAAAACTAAACTGGCACATGCATACAACATGTACAATGTAGGGTTTACAATTATAATGGAATATTAGGTAAAAGCAGTTCTCAGAATCAAAATATCTTAACTCACCGGCAAATTAATAATAGTTTATAATTTAGTCTGTATTCAGACGAATTTAACATGATTAAGTACAAATGTTGACGTTTTGTGTATTGGGGTGCAGGAAAGGTAAATCCACCAAATCATACGTCATCGCGGCAAAATGTCAAACAAAATATCTTTCTGCAGTTCCAATACAATTTGCACTTCAAATGGCAATAATTTTTATATGTTATGAGTGCATTTTTATGTTGATTTACACTGATTTTTTTTTTGAAAGCTATAGAGATAGGAGATATGATAGCGCATGTATCAACAAATCCGTAGGGAAGAACCTTCTCGAGCCCCTTGTGAATGTCGCTGAGATCCCGTTTATTCTTCATCCAATGATTATATTAATCGAAAGTAAAATTTAAACAGATGATATAGGCCTAAAATCTATAAAAATAGATCTCAAGTTAGTTTGTTAAAAAAAAAAGTAAGAAGGGCTTAGGTTCATAAAGGCAATTAAGAATTTTGTGTCTTTGTATGTGCTAAAAGCATATAAATCCTATGGACAAAGTGTAAAGTAAAATTAAAACCGGATCCGTAAAAGTATGGACCTCCCTTAAGCAGATTGATAAAGTTATTTTATATATTCAGAAAAGAAAATCAAGAAGGGGGTATATGTTGTAATTTTTTAGATAGGATATGGAGATAACAAACAGTATTCAATCTCAAAGTCCATAAAACAATACAAAATAGGAGCAGAGCAAACACGGACTTCTGAAACAGAGGTGGAATCAGGTGCCATGGAGGAGTGAGCATCCCCTACTGACCGGTCACACCCGCCGTGTGCTCTTTGTCATGATCAGGAAATAAGTGGAAAATCCGTCGTCAATTCAGTGTATAAATAATGGACTGACATTTATTATGAAAAACGTCAATCAGCGGATATTAAAAATACTTTTTTAGATATATATGTTCCTTTTATGCGAAGGGACATGGACACAGGTTCACCTGATATTTCTTTTTCATTAAGGTCTTCCGACTTCCTTCGGAAGACCTTATTGTTTTCCGTCGGTTTCCTATTATTATTAAGGTCTTCCGTCTTCACGGAAGACCTTATAGTGATTCTACTGTTTCTTATTATTAAGGTCTTCCGTCTTAACGGAAGACCTTATAGCGATTCTATTGTTTCTTATTATTATTATTATTATTTTTCTGATGCGATTTCTCAAAGACTACTGGATAAAATTACATGAAATTTTCAGGACAGATGTTTTGTTTAATGTATTTGATACATCTGAGAGATTTTTTGGAAATTCGCTTCCGGTGCCAAGTTTCAGACCTTTTTCTGATTTCTTTTGTCCACGGATTTTCTCAAGAACGGCAGAAGATATCAATGTGAAACTTTCAGATATTATAGATGATTATAAATATTATCCAGGACGCGACTTTTCATTTGTCGTCATTACTTCCGCTCGCTACCGGAAACTAAATTAAAAAGTCTTAATTTTTAAAAAAATTTTGTTTTTCAATATTTATCGTTTATTTTTTGTATGTTAATAGAAATCTCTCTTATAATGCTTACTATATAATTTGTTTGAATATTGATAAATTTAAACTTTAGATATTAGCATTTAAAAATTTGAAGTGTTTCAAAATGGCCACTCTCTCTCAACTCCGACATTTTGCAAAAGGGGTTTACTGAGGCAGTCGAGCATTTGCTTGAACGAAAGTAACATAAGGACAAATGAAATGTAAAGGAATACTTGGATTTTCACGTTGAAGTTACGTTACAATTCTGTGTCAAACTAAATTCTTCTTAAACGTCTTCTATAATTGGTTTTGGTTGATTCTCAAATAGAAAAAGAAAAGACTAAATGTGCAAATGAAATTCGATACCTAATATCTTCTGATTGCACCACGGAAAAGCAGCTCATTAATCATTGTTATAAGTACTAGTTTTACAAGAAGGATATCAATGAATACAGTAAGTATAAAACTTACCCTCTGTTTTTCCCAAGCACACTTGTGCCATATTAAACTAATAAAAAAGACAAAAAAAAGTTAACCATATTTTTTTAAAAGATCGCTTAATAGAGTTTATATTATTAACATTATTGTCTCAAAGATCTTATTCAAGTTATTGAGCACAAACGATATCCAATTCCTTGATAGTTGTAAGGCGAGCCATTTTTTTTTTTTTTTTTTTTTGCAAAACATTTCAATCTCTTCATGAATGTTTTAAACTAATCGGGATAGTTCACTTTAGCGAGTTCACTTAAACATGAAATTTTTAAAAAAGTTAAAATTCATAGCCGTTTCACTGTTTTAGTGTTACTTCCTTTCATACTATATGGAGTTTGTGAAATGTATTAATATACTTTCTAATCATCAAGTTTTAGGGTTAATGAACGTTTTTGTTTAATTTCATTAAAGCTATCACGCCTATTAAATAGAACATTCCAAAGAAAAGGCGCAAAGATTAACTCATGGCGTTTGGCGCGAATTTATGAATAGTAACTAGCTTTCATAATTCTAAGACAAAAGCACTGTTATACAGAGGTATATACAAGAAGATTTAGAGCAGAGGTCCCGACAGCGTACGTAATATTTAGCGCGTTAGATTTTCATGCTGCCGACTTGGATTCAATCCCCCTTGCGTGTAATTTTTTTTTTTACCTTTTCAGCTAGATTTTACAAAGTTTTTTTTTTCGGAATCGGACGGAAGACCACTCGTTGCTCGCAACGAGATCGTATCTAGTTATTCTTATTATTCTTTTTTTTGACAAAATTTTGTGCAGGCGATTTCTCGAAAACTATTCAGCGGTTTTTCATGAAACTTTCACAAAATATGTGTCATTATATGAAGTTGTTACATCCGTAGAGAAATTTGGAAAATTCGCTTCTGGTGCCAAGTTATGGACAATTTCCTGATTTTAAAATGCGATTTTGTCGCGCACTTTTATCGAAAATGGCTGAGGATGTGAACTGGAGACTTATTGGAGATTATAGATCATGACTTTGTGGTTTGCAGAATCACCTTTTCGTGCGTCGTCAGTACTTCCGGTCGTAACGCGATGTAAATTGAAAAAAAATCGTATTTTCTAACTTTTTTCTTTTATTTTTCAATTATTTTTGGTATGTAAATAGAAACCCTTCTAATAATGCCGCGATTTTGGAGGAAATTTGTATTTTTTAAATAGATTTTTGTACACTACTTTTCTCGAAAACGGCTAAAGATATGACATTGAAACTGATAAACATGAAAGAGCATCATATGCAGATGTGCCGAACGTCCTTCATTTTTTGTCGTTCCTACTTCCGGTCGCAAACGGAAGTGAATTCAAAAAGTCTAATAATTTTTCAACTTTTTTGTTTTTCAATATTTTTCTTTCGGATTTACAGGGTTTATAGAGCGTTTTCAACGATATCTATATATGTTTTCTTTTTGTTTATGCGTGCGTTGATTGGAAAGATATGACCGAACCAAATTTTGTCTTACTGTCGGGGGTTCGAATCCCGCTCGGGGTGTTCCCCAAAATTTTTCTTTGTTTTTGTCTTTTTTCAGTTGCAAATTATTTTTCACTCTTTTATAACATGTGTGGAAGATTTTGCCGATTTTTAAAAGCTATATTTGGTGATATTTCGTGAAATACCTGGACCAATCACGATCTGTGTTGAGAAACTACTGTAAATGAACGTAAACGAAAAAAATTCATAAAGAAATCTATTCAATGGAATGACACAGCATAGATTGCAAAAGAGAAGTCGGTCGGAAGACCTGCTTGTTGCCCCAGCAACAAGAACGCATCTAGTTATTATTATTATTAAGGTCTTCCATCTTCAGCGGAAGACCTTTCTGTTATTCTTAGGTTTCTTTTCCACGTTTTTATTATTTTTTTCTTACATATTTTGTGCCCGCGAGTTCTCGAAAACGGCTTGATCGATTTTCATGAAACTTTCAGGACTTATAGAACATCAAAAAATCTAGGTATATATTTTTTTGTTTTGATGACGTCACTTCCGGTTCCGAGATTTCTGCGATTTTGTCATTTTTAGAGGGGTCACTTTGTCCGGCAATGTTCTCAAAAACCATTGAAGATAGAAGTGTGAAATTTTCAGGGATGCTAGAGCAACCTTTGGAGAAGTGCCTTTTGTATATCACAAGTACCGGAAGTACGAAGCGCCGACGCTCTCTATGGCCCGAAAATAGTCCTATCAAGAAATTCAAAATTTTTAACACCTTTTCTACAATACCTTTTTACCTAGAAATATTTTGTTAAGACATGTAGAACAAAAGAACTGTAGAATTACACGATCTATCAACTGAAATCTCCAAAAAAGGGCTGGCCCCTTAAATTAAGGGCCTAGAGGGGCCGAAAGTTTTTCCTTTATATCTCAAAAAGTATTGAGAATTTGTAATACATCAAAGAAGCAAACTTGTTTAAAATGTCAAGCTCAATCTATTGAAGTCGTAAAAATACGTCCGTCGTCGTCATTTCCGGCCAAACCGGAAGTAAATGTAAAACACCTATTTTTGCCGTTCTTGACAAGTTTTGAGGTAACATATGTCTCTAGGAGCTTAAAAAATAAATTTTCCGTCCGTCGTCGTTACTTCCGGTCCAACCGGAAGTAGCAAAATGGCTTATTTTTGCGTTCATTAACTTAGCTTCAGAGGATTCAAAGCATTTTTGGGCGTTATTTCTCATTTTTATTTAAATGGAAGCTACTTCCGCTCAAACAGGACGGAAGACCTACTCGTTGCTTTGCAACGAGCTTTGCTCTAGTTATTATTATTATTTTTTTTTTACAAATTTTAATTTTGTTTGTAACAGATATAGGTGAATGTGCAGAAAATCCATGTCAAAACAATGCAACATGTATGGACCTCATCAATGATTACAACTGCAGTTGTGTTGCAGGATTTAATGGAACAAACTGTGAGGCGAGTAAGTAAATTATGAACATTACGACACTTTTCAGTGAGCACAACACTGTCAATCGTTCATTCAATAAGAAATAATTTTATATAGGTATATTTCATTTGGGTATGTCAATGCTTCAGAACATTAAATATCATTTGTAAAAGAGAGAGATATTATCAAGAATTACATTTGTATGCAATTTAAATTTTTATCATGTTATTTTGTTCTTCTTAACTTGTTATTATTTTATTTGATAATGTTTTGCATATCGAAACATGAGTGAAAGAGTGCGAATGTTTATTTATGTTATTTGTTTATTTTCGGTTGTCAATATCTGAAATTCTATACGTGTTATTATATGTTGAAGAATAAATTATTGTTTAATTTTTTTCTTTTTATTTGTACATGCATAATACTTATAACTTCGACCATGATTTAAGTTAACAGGAAATTAACAATTTGTTTTTCTAATTTCAGATTGTTCATTGCAGGGAAGAATCACTATATAAATTCCTTTTAATATAAATACATGAAAATTTAATAATCGTAATCTTTAGATTTATTCTGCGTTATTTGAGCTTAAAAAATCCATTTTATGAAATACTGTTTACTTTAATCCTTCGCATGTACATTGTATTTTTACAGGTCTTGGAATAGCGGAATAGAAGATAATTGTAGAGAGAGCACTGATTGTTTATTGAACTCTTATTATTCCATTAGTGTTAACAAGTTCATGCAATATATATCCTGATAACTATTAATTTTTTAGATATTTTTTGTTTCAAAAATCGTTCTTGTCGCCGAAGACGGTGCCCATTTTTGATGCCCCTTATGTAGTTTTTGTTCATTGGAATCCACCTGCTTATGTGTCCTATAAAACAGACATTGGTTGCTTTAAATTTCACATATTTCAGTAAATATGTATTTCGGCTTCTTAACGAGTTTTACAGCTGCTTTATTAAAACCTTTAGCGTCACTCTAGTTTCCCTATTCTTAACCATTCATTTTTAATAAAGGGTCTCAAATAGCTCTTGTTTTCTAGCTTCTCACAATAAAACTATGTGATGAAAAGAGGTCACATAAACTGTAATCAATTCATTAAAGATTAAAACATGAAAAAAAAAGTCAAGCTTCATGTCGTATGATTTCTATTTTGTATGTCATAGAACTCAGGACATTATTTATTGAATAGCCCTCATACTGTCCTTCTTTTAATGATGGTATTTCAGGAAAAATTACTGATTATACAAGCATTCTTGATCTTTTTTCCCATTTATTTCAAACAAAGGACACATATGTATAATTCATATGTGTGTATGAGATATTTTGAAAGCAATTTGAAATAAAACATCTTAGAATTATTAAAATATACTTTTGGTTACATTGTGTACAAAAGAGTGTTCGAAGGAACAAAAATGTGGAGAGAAACAACAATCAACATCATTAAGCTACGGGGTAAACATTTCTATGTATTTATAAAAGGTTTAAAGGTTACTCATTTGGTATGAAAAAGATAACGGTATGAGGTTTGGAACTCCTGAAAGAAATATTTTTCTCCGGGCACGATATTTGATATTGAATATACACATAAAGAACAAAACTTGAATGTGGGAATATTCCAAATTTGGGAAACCGTAAATTCATTGGCCTGCTCAATATGGTGCAGAGCAAACACGGACCCCCGAAACATCAGAGGTGGGATCCGGTGCCATGGAGGATTGAGCATCCCCTGCCGCCGTGTGCTCCTTGTCAGGATCAGGAAATAACGGGAAAAAATCCGTCGTCAATTCAATTCAGTGTTTAAATATAATGGACTTACAAATGGTATGAAAAACGTCAGTCAGCATTTGACTCAATGATAAATTGTATTTGCTGACAATGTCATTGTATCGACCATAGAACTTACGAAATGATGACTTCAAATGAGACTATTGATATTCTTGTTTCATGAACGTGCTTGTCAATATTTTACCCCGTTTTAGAAATTGTTCATACGTAGAGCATGCTTCTGCGTATCGAATCAACTGAGATACATGTATATATACTCCGTATGCAAGTGATGAAGGTTTATTGCTGCAAAAGTAAGGGAAGTTGACGATAGAAAAGTTAGAGTCATCACGTTTATCATATAGCTTGGTTGTTAGATTACCATTAGTGTCTTTTTCAAATAAAATATCCAAGTATGAAACAGAATCGTCGGATTCTGTGGTATCTTTTATCTCAAGCTCACCAGGATATATCGTATCGTAGGAATGGAAATTACCATTATTAATTGACAATACGTCGTCGATATATCTAAATGTGTCAACTAGGAGTAATTATAGTGTTTAAGCTTTGTTTAAATCAAACAAATGGTTTTGGGTGAGCATGTAATTAAACTGAAATACCAGATACATGTATGCAGCTGTGATTAAAATAGAATAATCACATTTTTTTGTAAAAAGGAGATAATGGAAAGTGTGCTGTTTACCATAGAATTAGGATCATGATATTTTTATATAAGTGTTCAATCCTTGTTTTGCTTGTTGTACCATTTGTGAAGTCAAACCATAATAAATTCCGTGGCAGTTAGTTATCCTGGTAAGTCATTAATGCAACACAGATGAGTTTCGTTTTAATTGTACACAGTCAAACGGTTGCTTGTATACTGAGTGGTCTTCACGAGCATGACATTTTAATTGAAATTAAAAAATCGCTGAAAATAAATTACTACTTATTTAATGGAAAGAGTGTTCCTTTACTCACAGATAACAGTTTATCACCGCCTGTCATTTGTGTATAATGACAGTTGTCCGAACAGGAACTCGAGTGCCAGCATTATTTGTTTCCCAGGAGGTGGCTGTAATGATAGTACAACAATGGTAGCACTGTGTACAGAGTCTAATTCCACTGAAAACTGGGCAGATAGTGAAGGAGATACCAGTTTCACAATTACAAGCTCCACATTATCAAGCGTATATAGTTGATTGGGTATGATTAGGTTTATTTATGTATTGATATATAAACCAACTTCTCCTTTGGTATTACAACATGAACAATGCTTAAGGTTAGACTAACAAAGCATTTACACGTAATTGATATTTATATCATAATTGTATTATGAATGTTAATCATATCCAAAAAAAAAAGGATACCACATCCCCACCCTCCACCAACTCTCTCTTGAAAAGAGTTGCTGCAATGTTTTGTTATTTATAGCAATCTCCCTTTTCTGTTCACATCTTTGTGAGCTACATATACTATTATATTGTTTTTATTTGAAAAGGTAATTATATCAGGGTTTGAATAATGAAATTCATTGTAATATCAATGTCCTAACTTTTGAAAACTTAACAGTTTGTAATTTCCTGTTGTACTTCCTCATTTTGTGTTGTTGGAAGACCAATACTTCAAAGTAAAACCAACCTCAGCTCTTAGTAAATTTTTTCAGCACGCCATAGTTTCTTTTTCTGTCTCTACAGCTGGCATTTTGCTGCCGACAAATATTTCTCTTAAAAATCAGAGAAATAATGCACAAGAATTCAATTGAATATTTTATTTAAAGCGATGCTGTTCAGAATGAATTGAGAATTTTCAGTCATAGAAAAATAAATAAGATCGTTAAACAATAAGATTAAGAAGGCTTATAGGACCAAATGTGACTGTGAGCCAACCAACAGCTAGGATATATTTTTCACCTGAAAAGTATAAGATATATACGAGGGTTGTCCCAAAATTCCGTAGACAAGCGTTGTTTTGTAGGAACCCTACGTCATACATGAATGAAACTTCGTATATAGATTAAACAAACACTATCTAATAAATTTATGATCTAATATGGAGTAACTACACAAATTATTCCAATTTAAAAGACACATTTCATTGTCTGGTGTAGGAAGGCGGCGCAATACCCAAAAGTTGCAATTAATATTTAGTATATTATATTTAAAATCCTACGGAAAAGTAATTACTACCCTATATTTTTTAAAATGGAAATGAAAATTCTTAATACTGTTTTATTAACTATATTTCCTCAAATGTTGGTGTGTATGCTTTGATAAATATGAATTTTATAACGGTTTATATACATGGGGTTAAAATCCGAAATTTTGAAAAATGGCGGCTGCGTTGGCACAGGCGGCGCACTGGACTATGATCAAGTGTTTTGATCTTGAATTCACTCTCACATAAATGTACCAGTCATAAATGTTTGGTAGACTAGGAAACTTTTTCTCCTCCTTAGTATTTAAAATGACTAAAACGGTTTCTCTATGTATATATCAATAACAGTAATTAAAATAAAAGACAGGGCTAAGAAATGGGCAAGAGTTCCATTGTGCAAATCCATTAGAGAAAATAGACGAAAAGCCCGTAGAAATATAGCGTTTTCAAATTATTATTATTTCATACCTGTATATGTATATATACTTTGCTTACATATTTTAATGGTTGATCATATCATAGTAATTAAGATATTTTACATTGATAACTATAACCGTTTCGTTTAATTTAATAATTTGATTCTGGTAATTGAAATATTTTCTCCAAAAATTTGAACTGTTGACATTTGTATTTTTTGACGTTGCAGATTGCTCCGGGTGTTAGAGAACTATATCACTTTAAATGTTATTACTCAAAAAGTTTTCAAGTAAGCATGATAAAACTTCGTAATTTATCTGCCAAGAACACGCTTTATCCATCCTGAAAATTTTATAAAGATACATTAATTTCTTTAAAAAATATAAACTCAGTCTACGAAATTTTGGGACAACCCTCGTACGTATTTTCTTGGAAATTTTATAATATAAATTGCTTCATGTTCTTAGAAACAAATTACAGAACACAAGAACTATGCCTTCTCACTTTTTTAAGCATAACATCTTAATATTCCACTGTAATCGTTTGTTTTTATTGAATTTATTTGCTCTATTGGTCAATTTTTCTGATTCGACTTTTGGAAGTGATAATGATTTGGCATCTCCTATCCCGAGCTTTACGAATATGAGACAACTATTTCAAAGACTGGAATACATGTCGTGTGTTTTTCAGCAGAATCAAACTATAGGTAAACTAATTTATATCTTTACAAAATATAAAATTTGTGTTGGAAAACCCTAATACATAAATGTAGAGTTATGATAGAATTTTTTCATCATAATTTTTAGAATATTTTCTAGAATATATATTTCCATTTGTTGCAAATATGATATTACTTCTGAACACAGTGTAATAAAATATTTCACAAATTACATTACTTTTTACACTTGCAGACGCTCCACTGGATCCCGGTGTATAACGGTTAACATTACAGGTAAATCATAACATATTGACTTATATGTACATGTATGGGTGTGTACGAGTATATCGTATAAACCAAATCATATTTCAATAGTCTTTTGAAAGTGTGGAAATTTAAGAAATTTTATAAGCATACAAAGTAATTTCAAAACATAATATATATCGTGATTGCTTAATTTAGTGTCTAAACATTTCAACGTATTAAAGCATTTAACGTATAATCTCAAATTGCCTCTATTGTAAAGAAAATTGAGAATAAATTATGATAATTATGGCATTTTCCCATGGACTTGCAAATATTCCATATGGTTTCACTAATATTTAAAGTCTTAAATTGTTAAGAATATATTTAGTTTCTACACATATAGTACAATTAAAAAATTTCAAAAGAGGGTTAATATGCTTATTATGGCACCTCAGAACATTTAATATTACCTTTTTGCCCTGATATGTGTGTATTAATTAAAAATCACAATCACATCTTTGACGTTTTCGAAATTCCCTTCAATGTTTTTTTTAATCCAAATAATCCATAAAACACATATATTTTAAGTCTATTTAGAAAAAAAAAGACTTCAAACGTGTGACCAAGAAAAAGTTTCAAATTGCTTCGCATGATCAATTATTTGACCATTTTGCACTCACAAAAAGCTATTTTTCTAGCCCTGAAAATTTAACAAGCAAGAAAATTATTTTTAAAGACTTAAACTTTTGTTGAATTTAAGCAGTTTGATCAAAGTTATGTTATATATTCAGAAAAGAAAAACGAAAAAAGGGGTATATGATGTAAAGGATGTATTCACTTTGACAAAAGAATTGACCTATAGGAGAAAACAATTTCCCAGAAAAAGTGACATTTAAAAATTAATCTTTATTTGTTGTTTTCTACCGTATATTTCTAAATTTTTCAAATTTGTATTTTATACCTAAAATTTATAATTTACAACTTTACAATAAACCTCCAAAGTTGGTCGAAATACCATTTTGTCCGTTAAAGCGTTGATTTTTGCCTGAAATTTGGCATAGAAGTCCTTCAGGGCAGGCCTGCCCCTAAATAAATTTGTGATAATTTGATAGGTTGGGATATAAGGAATAATTTAAGATAGGATTTTTTAGGGGCACCCCTGCCCTAGGGTCGAAATTCACGAAAAATCTACAAAAAATAAGGAAACCTGATCTTGATAATCTGCTTCAAATTTATACCTGTATTTATTATAGTCAGACTAGCTCAGTTGATATATGCGCTGACATATTACACCGTGCAAACTAACATTTTAAAGTCAAGGGCTCGAATCCACCTGGTGTCACGCTTTTAAAGTTTTAATTATGTTCTAATTCGTTTCACTCAAACGAACATAAATTATTTACAATCAAAACAAGAACACTTGTCTACATAGGAAATGGAAGCGCTTGCTTGCCAGTATTTTCGAAATGGAAGCCCTTGCTTGCCAGTATTTATTAGAAGTATACATTTACAAAAACAAGTCTTCAATGGTACCGATTCTCTACCTTCCTTCTACAATATATCAAAAATATAATTAATCACACATAACAGTACAAAATGCATTTTAACACAATGCTTTTATATGTCCTCACTTCACTGATTAAAAACGTAATATGATGCATGTATGAACACAATTATGCTTCCCTCGCCGCCCAGGAAAAACCATAGATAAAAAACAACATCGATTTATGTTGAAAAAACTATGGAAACCTGTAAGTCCGCAGCAATTGCGAGGTAAACAAAATGAATGGCGGACTCATTCTCACAAACTTACGTACGTATCATATATTATAATGTACAATTAATCGACTAGTTTAAGTAAAACCTATGCAAAATGAATGTAAGTTAGAACTATCTGTAAACACATTTCGACTATATGTAGCTAATATGTACCCTTACACAACAATCTTACATTTATATCAAATTTTACATAAAATTATCTAGAGCGACTAAGCAAATTGTTTCCCATCTTTGACAATTAATCTGTTGTGTACAAAACTTTTAATTTTCTTGAAATGAAAACAATTACTTTCTTTATTAAACAAAATACTAGTAAAAGGTTGAAGTAAGTAAGAGGGTGGGTGGGTGTGTGTGAATGTCGCAAAGCAAAGCCTTCGAATGAGTTAAAATCGTGATTAAAGTGAATACCTGTTCACCCGTTCTACAGGTATCGACCTTTAGATACTGACCAATAGCTACTGTCGCTATTATTAGCACATAATAAACAAAAGCACTTGTTCCTATAGCTAGTACATATGATAAATTAATTTCTTCGCCTTTTCAAAGACTATTTTAATATTTTTTTTAAAGACTTGTGCATTTTCCTTTAATCATATATCCTTTTAGAATGCCCATTCTTGATAATGATATCAAATCGTAAAAATCCAACGTACAGTTGTCAGTCAGGCGGAACAAACCTCAGTATAAGCACACGCAATCGCAACTTCTCGGGCCTTTCCGCCAGAGGTCGGAAAAACAACCTCGAATGTATTACGATCGGATTAAAAATGGCGGACAAAATGGCGGCGCCCATGACAGAAACGCCTCTTAAAACTATCGATGTTAAAAAGCAGTGCTTATTATGTTTGTCATCGCAAAAACGCTTATTTATGTTATCGAACCAAATGCCATTGAGGGAAAAGTATTTTGCATATATAGAGGCAGCCTTAGGGGTAACTCTTCCATCTCTGGATTTTTCTGTGTGTCTGGCATGTATTAATAAATGCAAGGAAGTCCTGGCAATGCGGGAGACATTCCTTTGTGTTACGAGCAAAGACGCTAGCATCAGGTCAAAAAGATGTGTGGCGGATCAGATTGTGAGGTCTGTAGAGAGACTTAAATCCCCAAAACTCTCTGACGAGGGCCGTCAGCTGTGCAGACCTCACAATTCTGAGCATTCCTATGCGGTAAACCTGCCAAACAGCATGTCAGAGAAAATAGGTTTGTAGAGTGTATTATTTGATATCTACAATGTAATTGTTTATGTTTTAAATAAATACAATCTTTGCATTGCCGTAATGCCTGTCAAGAACAATGTAAATGTAAATAGCCCAGTTGTTTATAAAGCAGCTGACCAGTTATTTATTCGTGCTTCCTCCTAACTGAAAGCTGATGTGGTGTAATGGTGCACACATTCCTTTTGGAATGAAGTATGGGTTCAATTCCTGTCATTAGCTAAAGGATGATCATGAGAGGAATGTATCTGTACATTGTTTAATCACTCATTCAGATCTATTGTAATGCAATTGCACATTTATTATATACCATTTTTCTCGATTTTGAATGATACAGTACTAGAATATTTTTTAGAATGTCTCAATGAGCACAACTATGTGAAAGATAAGGGCAGTACAGCTGAGTTAGAGAAAATCCTGAATGACTGGGACAAAAACTTGACATTCAGTCTGCAAAATATAGAGGCCGAACTTGCACACTTGTCTAAAAATGGAAATAGCATCCTTTTCAACAGAGATCCTATCCATTTGATGGAGTCGAAGTTATTTAACGATGTGATACTGGAAATGAAAGACAAGTGTCCAGTTTTGCTACATGTTCTGCAGTGTGGACTTGGAAACAAGGGAACCATACCTCAACAGGCATGCACACTAGGGACAATGTATGCCATGATGGTTCATGCAAGAAATAATAAAGCTTCAGCAGTGCAAAGAGTATATTCAGCTCTTGCAATCCGCTACCATGCAGATAACGAGGTAAATACAATGAACTACTAAAAAAAAGTATTAAAGACTTCCTTAAAATTAGATACTATCTTCTGTAAGTTTACTTGACATGGATATAAATTATAATATGGTTGATTAAAATATACATTATTGTAAATGTTGCTGGAAATCTTAAGTGAACAATTTTTGAAAAGTAAACCTGTTTCTGTTTTTAGAATATGGTAACATTTTCTTAAAGATATATCTATCATATAGGGACATGATTCTTTATCATTGTTTAATATGTCGGTCCTATAAGCTTTTTTTTTTTTACAACTCATAGCTGTTGTCAAGATTAAATAAAGTCCATGTCACTCTCTCACCTGAGTCAAAGAGAAACATCATACAAGACTGTGGCAAGGTGAGTGAACTAAACTTGATAAAAGACATTTCTAATGGACTGAATGGAAAACTGAATGGTGACAATCTAGATATCAGAGTCACAACAAATGATCTGCGGCTAAACAATAGGGATAAAGATCTGCACTTTTTTGCCTCTGACTTTGTGATTGATAGAGTTGATATCAGTACTTCTGCTGGGGAAGCCAACAATAGGACTTATAGCATACAAAATTTCATCCCTAATGATGAGGAAATGTGTTTATATAAGCAGAGTCTTAAGATTCTATTAGCCAGGGACATCATTGCCTATATGCCTCAGTTTTCCTGGATGAAAAACTGCATCCCCTCCCACATACCTCATGATTTGTCAGTTGTCATGACAAAGAAGTCCAAGATTCATCTGCTGCCAGTGTCCTTAAATAATGAAACCTCTTATGGAGATTGTCTAAAGATCTTGGATGAGTATACGGACATGGTTAATAGGTGGTACACTAAGGCTGGACGTGGTATGATACTTGTATATCTACATAAAAACATAGAAACTATTTGTGATTTTGCACTTTATAAATTAAATCAATGAATAGAATAATTATTTATTTATTCTATATTACATTAATAAATGTTATAACAAATCAGAAATACCGGTAGAATAAAGGTGCCCATAGCAACATGGCATTCAATTGCTAGTGTATGTTTTTAGCCACCTGAGCTGAAGGCTCAAGCAAGCTTTTCTGATCACATTTTGTCTGTCGTCTGTCTGTCTGTTAACTTTTCACATTTTTCAACTTTTTCTCAAGAACCACTGGGCCAATTTTGACCAAACTTGGTACAAAGCATCCTTGGGTTAAGGGGAATTTAAATTATTAAAATGGAGGGCCAAATCCCCACACAAGGGGAGATAATCAAGAAAAGACAAAAATAGGGAGGGGTCATTAAAAAATCTTCTCAAGAGCCAATTGGCCAGAAAAGCTGAAACTTATGTGGAAGCATCCTTGGATATCATAGGCAATTTAGCCACATATGATCCACATATGCATTGCCTTTTATATGAGGATCATATGAGAATCATATGTATATACACTCATATGAGAATCATATTATGTGTCAAATCATATTATGAGAATCATATGATTACACATGTGTAAATCATATGAGGTAATAAACATATGATTCTCATATGAAATGTCCTGCATATGGGAATCATATGAACATTCTTAATCTGACAGTGGTCAGAATCATATGAAACTGATCATATGAGAATTATATGAAACAGTGTTCACTAATTAAGTCTTTGTTATACTCAGGTAAAAGTCATATGAATATTTTGACAGTGATCATATGAGAATCATATGAAACAGTTTTCATTTATTTGCCCTTGTTATACTCAAGTCAAATTGCTATTTCAATAAAATATATCAAGATAAATTTAAATGTACAGTAATTCAAAAGAATTTATCAGTAATTACATGTAAAGTTCTACTCTGTTTACCCCCCCCCCCCCCCC